>JBBPBX010010475.1:19293-57808 GCA_038048925.1 Garcialebias charrua
CGGTGAGGGATGCTGTCATGCTGAAGAAGGAGTCCTATTGGGCCTTTTTGGCCTGTGGGACCCCGGAAGCAGCAGATAGGTACCGACAGTCCAAGCGGCATGCGGCTCGGGTGGTTGCTGAGGCAAAAACTCGGGCGTGGGAGGAGTTCGGAGAGGCCATGGAGAATGACTTCCGTACGGCTTCGAGGCGATTCTGGTCCACCATCCGGCGTCTCAGGGGGGGAAAGCGGTACGCGACCAACACCATTTATGGTGGGGATGGCGTGCTGTTGACCTCAACTCGGGATGTTGTGAGTCGGTGGGCGGAATACTTCGAAGACCTCCTCAATCCTACTGGCACGTCTTCCACTGAGGAAGCGGAGCCTGGGGACTTTGGGTCGGGCTCTCCAATCTCTGGTGCTGAGGTCACCGAGGTGGTTAAAAAGCTCCGCGGTGGCAGGGCTCCGGGGGTGGATGAGATTCGCCCTGAGTTCCTTAGGGCTCTGGATGTTGTGGGGTTGTGTTGGCTTACGCGACTCTGCAATATCGCGTGGACATCGGGGGCAGTTCCCTTGGATTGGCAGACTGGGGTGGTGGTTCCCCTATTCAAAAAGGGGGACCGTAGGGTGTGTTCCAACTATAGGGGGATCACACTCTTAAGCCTCCCTGGTAAGGTCTATTCAGGGGTTCTGGAGAGGAGGGTCCGTCGGATAGTCGAACCTCGGATTCAGGAGGAGCAGTGTGGTTTTCGTGCTGGTCGTGGAACACTGGACCAGCTCTACACCCTCAGCAGGGTCCTGGAGGGTGGGGAGTTTGCCCAACCAGTTTACATGTGCTTTGTGGACTTGGAAAAGGCATTCGACCGCGTCCCTCGGGGGGTTCTGTGGGGGGTACTCCGGGAGTATGGGGTACCAGGCCCATTGATATGGGCTGTTAGGTCCCTGTACGACCGGTGTCAGAGCTTGGTCCGCATTGCCGGCAGTAAGTCAGGCTCGTTTCCAGTGAGAGTTGGACTCCGCCAAGGTTGCCCTTTGTCACCGATTCTGTTCATAACTTTTATGGACAGAATTTCTAGGCGCAGCCAAGGTGTTGAGAGGATCCGTTTTGGTGGCCTTAGAATCGCTTCTCTGTTTTTTGCAGATGATGTGGTCCTATTGGCTTCATCAGATCGTGATCTACAGCTTTCGCTGGAGCGGTTTGCAGCCGAGTGTGATGCGGCCGGGATGAGGATCAGTTCCTCCAAATCCGAGGCCATGGTCTTGAGCCGGAAAAGGGTAGCATGCCCTCTCCGGGTCGGGGAGGAGGTCCTGCCCCAAGTGGAGGAGTTTAAGTATCTCGGGGTCTTGTTCACGAATGAGGGAAAACTGGAGCGTGAGATCGATAGGCGGATAGGTGCAGCATCCGCAGTGAAGCGGGCGCTGTACCGGTCTGTCGTGGTGAAGAGAGAGCTGAGTCGAAAGGCAAAGCTCTCAATTTACCGATCGATCTACGTTCCCACCCTCATCTATGGTCATGAGCTTTGGGTTGTGACCGAAAGAACGAGATCTCGGATACAAGCGGCTGAAATGAGTTTTCTCCGCAGGGTGTCTGGACTCTCCCTTAGAGATAGGGTGAGAAGCTCAGTCATCCGGGAGGGACTCGGAGTAGAGCCGCTGCTTCTCCACATCGAGAGGAGCCAGTTGAGGTGGCTCGGGCATCTGGTTAGGATGCCTCCTGGACGCCTCCCTGGTGAGGTGTTCCGGGCATGTCCCACCGGGAGGAGACCCAGAGGAAGACCCAGGACACGCTGGAGGGACTATGTTTCTCGGCTGGCCTGGGAACGCCTTGGGATTCCCCCAGAGGAGCTGCTCCAAGTGGCTGGGGAGAGGGAAGTCTGGGCCTCCCTACTTAGGCTGCTACCCCCGCGACCCGACCCCGGATAAGCGGAAGAAAATGGATGGATCCATCCATTTTCTTCCGCTTATCCGGGGTCGGGTCGCGGGGGTAGCAGCCTAAGTAGGGAGGCCCAGACTTCCCTCTCCCCAGCCACATGGAGCAGCTCCTCTGGGGGAATCCCAAGGCGTTCCCAGGCCAGCCGAGAAACATAGTCCCTCCAGCGTGTCCTGGGTCTTCCTCTGGGTCTCCTCCCGGTGGGACATGCCCGGAACACCTCACCAGGGAGGCGTCCAGGAGGCATCCTAACCAGATGCCCGAGCCACCTCAACTGGCTCCTCTCGATGTGGAGAAGCAGCGGCTCTACTCCGAGTCCCTCCCGGATGACTGAGCTTCTCACCCTATCTCTAAGGGAGAGTCCAGACACCCTGCGGAGAAAACTCATTTCAGCCGCTTGTATCCGAGATCTCGTTCTTTCGGTCACAACCCAGAGCTCATGACCATAGATGAGGGTGGGAAACGGTAATTTCTGCTTTCAGCCTAATTAACTTCTTTCTGTTAATTTCAACTTGTTATGCTCCTTTGAATTTTTTATTCTAGTTTTAGCTTTTTCTGCTATTTCAGCTACTTTTAAGCTGTTTTGTGCTAAATTTAGCTTTTTCAGCTAATTCCACTTTTTTTTTTTTTAGCTCATTTCAGCTTGTTCCACTTCCTCCTGGTAGTTTAAGCTGCTTTCTGCCTTTTCAGCTACTTTTCAGCTATGTCTTGCTAATTTCAGCTTTATTTAGCCAATTTCCTAAATTTTTGTGTGAAAAATCCATCCATTATCTTTACCCACTTCTTCCTTTTCTGGTTGTGGAGGTCACTGGTGTCCATATCCAGCTATCACTGTTTGAGAGACAGGGACACCCTGGACAGGTCTCCAGTCCATCACAGGGACACACAGAGATAAACGAGACAAACAACCATTCACTCTCTCACTCTCACCTAGGGACAATTTAGAGTTACCAATCAGTCTAACATGCATGTTTTTGGTGTGTGGGAGGATACACACATACAGTACACGGAGAGAACATGCAAACTCCACCCTGAAAGACCCCCGGACCGGGATTTGAACCGGTGTAACCTTCTCGTTGAGAGGCAGCAGCTCTACCAACTGCGCCACCGTGCTGCCCATAAATAAAAGTTAAAAAAAAACCAACATCTGACCAATGAACTAACCAAACAGTCACAGTGGATCAGTGAAACAGGAGGGGGGAGAATCTGCATGCACAGAGCAACTTTTGCTCAAGTCTACCAGTAGATCCTGACAGCTGAGCACGAGCAGTGCACAGGAGGAAGATGAAGATGGAGATCAATGCCTGCCTGGTAGGCTACTGTATTTATTCTTTAACCAGCTGTGTTACAGGCACAGTTCAGGAAAAAAAAATTATTGTAAGTATTTGTGTATGTTACCAGTACATATTTAATTTAGATTAAATTAAATAAATAAATAAAAATTAACAAAAAAATCTTTGTGAAAATATCTCATTATACACATATTTAATTTAGATTAAATTAAATAAATAAATAAAAATTAACAAAAAAATCTTTGTGAAAATATCTCATTATACAACGTGAACACCTGCAGCTTATAGACAAGTGCAGCCTAAATATGTACAAAATTATTATTATTATTATTATTTTTTTGTGGGTGCTGCTTATATTCCGGTGCACCCAATAGTCTGTACGGTAAATTACAATATACATAATCTAACAACTTGTTTTGTGCTGTATAAAGACTTGCATTTTAACATAGACACAGTTCTCACCTGCAGGGAGGTTAACATGCAGCTGGACACCAGTATAAGAAGCCAGAAGTCCATGTGGAAAAACTGGGAGATTTTATAAGCCATAAAAACTGGGAAAATCAACAGAAGGAGGCACATGCTGAGTCCACGGAAATGTTTCCATAGACTTCTAAAAGCACCGGACAAACAGAGACACAGGAAGAATTATGGGAAAGATTAAACAACATGTTTAAATATAGCTTAAGTCAATTTCACTTGCATTTTGACAATGAAAATAAAACTATTCATACAACTACCTGTTCTGTGATGCACCCAAGGCAAGAATAACCGGATCGGTTATTTCAATCATTGACTGCAAGGTTGAGGTCAACACGATGAAGAGGATGATACTGAGGAGGAAGGTGCGCTGCAGTGCCTGCATGTCCAACAGGCCCGTCTGCAGGGCAAGCAGGAGCAGCGTGACACCCTCTGTCACACCTCTGCAAGCACAAAAAACTCTTTATGAAAAAACAAAAGAACTAGATTTGTACAATGCACTGCTGACCTAAAACTAAATATGCATCCTGCATTAAAATCCCTATTTTAGAGAAGAAAAAAAATCCTTTCAATTACTCTGGATTGCATGAACTTGGCCTTCATTACTTTGTAATCAATAATAATATTAATAATGTGACTTTTTGACCAAAATATATCAATAAACTCCCACATATAGAATGTTACTACAATATTACAAAACAGTCTGGACTATTGTAATTCATTATTATCAGGATTTCCATAAAAGCTTTTAAAAAGTCTTCAGTTGCTCCACAATGCTGCTGCCAGAACCTGATGCTGATCATCACCAGTAACAACAAGCTCCATCAAAGATTCAAATGTTCCATAGTTTCCTAATTAGACTGCAGGTTTACTTGTGGCTCCTAGAGTTTCTAAAAGTCGAACTGGAGGCAGAGCTCTCCATTACTGTAGGTTTAGTTTGAAAGCTAATCAGCTCTAAGTACTATAAAAACACTATAATCTGATGCTTTTAAGTGAAGAAATGACATTTTTAGCCACTCCTCCTCTGCACATAACACATGCTAACTTGAACTGTTGTAATATTAAAAACATTGTATGGAAACCCTCATTTCTAATGCTATAGTTCAATTCATCTATTTTACAGTCTTTCTCGAGGTCTAAATATCGTACATGATTGTGTTTAAATTGACAGTAACCAGGTTTAGACAGAACAAGCTAACAGGTGGCAGCATCTCACCTGTGCATGACGTTCTCATTCTGAACCGCTGCATAACCCCCCAGGCAGAACTTGCATAGGTTGAGAAGTCCAAGAGCCAGATATGACACCACAAAGGTCAGACCCAGAAGGGAGTACGGTGTGGCACAACATTCAGACACACTACAGGGTCAACAAATACAGCAAAGTAAATACCAAACTATAAACCAACGTTAGGAAAGAACACGACTAAACCACATGACGCGACACCTTAACAACAGGAAGAACAAGATTCCCTGATGGGTTGGTGTGGTGCTGACAGACATAATGTCTGAGAAGAGCTGGACGATGAACAGAACAAACCAGAAGACACTGAAGAGGACCGGGACAGCAAACTGGTTCCACAGAGAGACTCCCACGGCCAAGAGCCTGTAGAGCTCGATCACCTGCAGGAGCGAAAGCCCAAAACGATGAGGAGAATTCAAACAGCTAAAAGCATGTTTTATAACTTATTTGTTCGAGTACCTCAAGGTGAAGCAGTTCTGAGTAGGCAGCCCTGGCGAGACGATATGGCAGAAAAAGATTGGAGAGGAGGAACATGGCCATCCCAGCTACAGTCAGTCCGACAGAGAAAGTGCTGACCATCACCAGTGAAGCATGAGGAGCAGCGAGGAGTCTGGCCAGCAGGGGGAGCATGTGCATAGAGAATAACCACACCTTCCTGGTCTTCATCAGGAAGGCACACAGCGTGCTGAGAATGAGCTGACCTTCATTTAACAACAAATAAATACGATTAGAAATGTCACCCCACAAGAACAAACAGCCAGCTTCATTTCTGACAGATAAAATGTCTTCATCAACTAAACTATGACTGCAAGATTAGAAGTTGGTTGTACAATTAAATGTAAATATGCATGTATGAATACAAACTCGTGTATTTACGTACATGTATACTTAATGCATAGAAATCCATTGCAGACATGCTGTATTTTATCTATCAGAACAACATTGTTTTAGACACTTTGTTGGTAATGAGTACTCCCCTCGCAGGTTCTTTAACTTTTAACATGGCATACTTGTGAGAACCCATCACACAAAGTGATTGTAAATTAATTTATTTAAATAATAATTATAATAACAAATGGCTCCACTATATTATTACTTATAAAAGTGCTTCTTTTAATTTCTGGGTGACAAACCTAAGCTTCCGAATTAAGAATTATTATAAATATTAAACAAAACATGTAATTAAAGAAAAGCCATACATTTTCATGCAGCATTTATTTCTACAGGTTAATCTCATTGAGTCACGAGGACTCATTTACAAGAGACCTGATGAGGTACATACAACAAGCAGTCATATAAAGCATATAAAATGAAATGAAAACAGCTACATTATAAAACAGGGTAAAATACTAAAACCAGGAACTTGTCTGCATTGATTTTAGCATTGAACTTGACAGTTGTTTAAAATCTCTTAGAGAGGTGAAAGATGACAACTTCAGATCTTTTTGCAAGGTGTTCCTGGTTACAGAAGCGGAGTAGAAGCCCCCGTTATCGAATTCAGTCGGCATTGAGGGGATGCTGCAGGTAATAATGTCCTGAGAGCGCACGTTGTAGCTGCACTCGCGCAGAGACATGTAGGAGGAGATGTATGAAGGCAGCAGACCAAGAAGTGATTTAAAGATGAAAATGTACCAGTGGAAGAGTCTGTTTGAAGTTAATGATGATCAATTAACCAGTGACTACAGGGTGCAGTGATGGTACGGTAGTTAAAGCCAGTTATGAATCTTGGCGCACAGTGACAGACAGCATCCAACATCTGCATGGTAGGAGTGCACCAATTGCAGTTTTCTGGCTGATCACCGATCTTGATTTGATTTGATTTATTTATTCATTCATTTTATGATTAAAACAAGAAAACAATACAATACAAAAAGAGAGAAAAAAATATAAAATGAAAGGCGGCAGAAGAAGAAAAAATCTTATTTTTTCTGCCCCTATTCCTCCCATAAACAATTCATAAACACAACTACAGTACTTGGATTACAAAATAAATAATCAACTTAATTTTAGCATTTAAGAATAAACACATGATACAACCAACTCATATAATTTCCAAAATAGTGAACAACTTAAATAATAATTTCTACCCTCGGTGTCATACACAAACTTCCAAATTTCAACTCATTTAAATATATGTTTTTAACCGTTTAAACTTAATCATTCTTTTGAATGTAACCATTGATCTGACCACTTTAATATCAGACTCCAATTTATTCCATAACCCTATTCCTTGAATTATGGTAGATCTTCCCCTCAAACTAGTTCTAAAAGGTGGCCTCACAAATATATCTGTCCCTTTAAGATTATAATTACTCATTCTTCTGACAAAATATTTCTGAATATTAGAAGGAAGTGCATTAGTTTGAGCTTTATACAAAATTATCAAAACATTATAATCAATTAAATCATAAAATTTCAACAGTTTTGTTTGATAAAACAAAATGCTTGAAGGATGATGAGAATTCTTTCTGGTGATAATTCTAATAGCTCTTTTCTGCAATATAAAAATTGGCATGGTAATTGATTTACACGCCGTACCCCAAACGCTAATACCATAAATTAAGTGTGGCACAAATAATGTATTGTACAACAAATATAGTGCTTTATCATTTAGTAAATCCCTAACTCTGTAAAATATCGCAATAGACCTCGATAATTTTGCTTTAACTGAACTTACATGATGTTTCCAAGACAATTTTTCATCAATAATGATGCCCAAGAACTTCGCTTCAGAAACTCTTTGAATCACAGATCCATCAATTAAAAATGGAAAATCAATTGATTTATTTTTATTACTAAAGATCATATAACTAGTTTTATCCAAATTTAACGTTAATTTATTCATTTTAAACCAATTCTGAATTTTTGCAAGTTCTGTCATCATTAATTCTAAAGTTTGTTGAATATTGTTACCACAACTGAAAAAAGTGGTGTCATCAGCAAAAAGAATGCACTTGAGGAGTCCTGATAGCTGTACCAAATCATTTATATATAATATAAATAGTTTTGGTCCTAGTATCGATCCCTGAGGAACTCCACATGTTATAGTGCTGAGCTCAGATTTCACCTCATCCATCTGCACAAACTGTTTCCTTTTACTCAAGTAACTACAAACTAGGGATGCACCGATAAATCGGCCGGCCGATCGATCGGCTCCGATTTCCTTAATTTGGGGAGATCGGTGATCGGCCGATCTTTAAATGAGAAGCCGATTTTATCTACCGATTTTATCTGCCTCAACAAAGGTTGGAAAATCCTGAAAATTTAGGGTGCATTTTGACCTTTTAACACCTGAAAATCGGTATCGGCCAAAATCGGAATCGGCAGATCAGACTTTCTAAAAATCGGTAATCGGTGATCGACCAGAAAATTGAAATCGGTGCACCCCTACTACAAACCCATTTCAATGCCAATCCTCTAAGACCATATCTATGTAACTTGTCAAGGAGTATATTATGATCCACTGTATCAAATGCTTTCTTTAAATCAACAAAAACACCCACACAATACTGTTTTTGATCCACCGCTGTAGTAATTAATTCCATCAACTCCATTAGAGCCATGGATGTTGAATTTCCTGTTCTAAATCCATATTGATTGTTGGTGAGAATATTAAATTTGTCAACAAATTGATCCATCCTGATTGCAAACAGTTTCTCCAAGATTTTTGAAAATTGTGGCAATAATGATATAGGTCTGTAATTATTAAACTCAGATTTGGAACCACTTTTGAAAAGAGGTATCACCTTAGCCACTTTCATGCGATCAGGAAAAACTCCAGAAGAAAAGGACAGGTTACATATATATGTGAAAGGCTTAATGACATAACCCATTATATTTTTTACAAAAGTCATGTCCATATCCAGCCAGTCCTTAGATTTTTTGTCAGCAAACATGTTTACAATATTCATTATTTCTACAGAATCAGTTTTCTCCAGGAACATACTGTTAACATAACCCTCAATTAAATGATTTATATTTTTGTCAACTTTCGGTATTTTTGCAGCCAAGTCTGCACCAACATCCACAAAGTATTTATTAAATCCGTTAACAATTTCATTTTTATCAGTAGTTTCCTTGTCATTTATGACAAAATTTTGTGAATTACTATTTCTTACATGTTTTTTTGCAACACTATTTACAACCTTCCAAGTTGCCCTCATGTCCCCATTACATTTACTCAATAAATCACTGTAATATTCTTTCTTATGTTTCCTTATTATCCCCACTAGTTTATTTTTGTACCTCTTATATTTATCTTCAGCTTCTTGTGTTTTACTTTTCAAAAAAATAGAATACAAATGATTTTTCTTTCTACAAGCATTTCTCAAACCATTAGTCATCCATTTTTGATCCACAAATTTCTTTTTAGTATAATGGTTGAGCACACAATTTTTTTCATACAATGTTTCCAAAGTATTCATAAATTCATCATATGATTCATTAACATCTTCCACGTAAACATTATCCCAGTTTAGATTAACTAAATCATTTATAAATTTGTCTATAGCTGTTTTTGATGTATTTATGATTTTATTCTTTTTTGCAATTTTGATCATATTAAATATCTCTTAAAAAGTCTGACCTGCCGATTCCGATTTTGGCCGATACCGATTTTTTTTAATAAGTGACACTGTCAGGTGTTATAAGGTCACAATGCAACTTCAATTTTCCAATATTATTTTATTGAAAAACATACCCTTGAACAATATCCTAGAAACAATGCAAACTTGTTTAGCTGGCAAGCAAGGTTCATGTCGTCAATTACTGTAATTGCCAGTGTATAAGCTGCTACTTTTTTCTCACACTTCATAACCCTATGGTTTATATGCACAAGCAGCTAATTATTATTATTTTCCTTCATAATTTTAATAATTAATATTTTAGATTTTTATTTTGACAGACATCCTGGCGCCTTTTGGCAGCTTCCTGCCACTGAGAAACATTTTCCTTTGACAGAGCCGAGCGCTCATAGCTGCCCAGCGCCCACCCTTCTTGAGGGCAAGTTTTTGTTAAACACAGAGTGAATGCCCTCAGGTAATCACATCTACAAAGCCTCTCACTCAGGGTCTCAAATTTCCTACCCAAAACTCCACCCACTCTGTCATCATGTGAGCAGAAGTCTAACCTTAAAGCCCCACTGACATAATTTTTTAATTTTCATAAAATTGCTCAAAATATATATCTTTTATCATTTAAATATGTTTGTTTTTGCAAACAAAATGATAAATCACTTTAATTTTGCTTTAAAAGTGATTTTGAACTTCAAGCCGTATTTAATCATGGGAAATCCGATTACACGCGAACACACCATCTGTGATGTAACATCGGGCAGAGCTCTGGGCTTGTCACAGTGCGCGCGTGTGAGCAGCTCGACATGAAGGTAAGTCTGATACAGCATCAGACCTAAATTAGATCCTGTTTCTTGTTCCATCACCCAAATTGCTAAATTTGTTGGGTTTTAAATTGTCCACTATTAAAGAGACCAGAGCCCTCTGCCTCTCACTACGTCACAGATGGTGCGTTCTTGTGTAATCGGATTTCCCATGATTAAACACGGCTTGAAGTTCAAAATCACTTTTAAAGCAAAATTTAAGTGATTTATCATTTTGTTTGCAAAAACGAACATATTTAAATGATAATATATATATATATTTTTTTGAGCAATTTTATGAATCGTAAAAAAATCATGTCAGTGGACCTTTAATGGCCAATGAGATACTGTCATTGACCCATCCCGCAAGATAGATGTGCATTAATGAGGCTACCTGGCAACCAGTTTACAGAAAAGGTAAAAAAAATCTGACCAATGAAATTACCGGACAGGTCACAGTGAATGAAACTTCTGATTAATAGTAAATGTACTGCACTCGCACTAAATACTTCAGATAAGTTACTGTATTTTACGCCTCGTGCACAGACTTTTTTCATTTGTTCAGCGATAATGGAAAACGGACAGAGAATTTTTTTATGATGAGCTTTCAAGTTAAAAGCGATTGATCCGACTGTCGAAGAAGAAAACAGCTGCTGCCCAAAAGTTTTGCATCAAGAAGTTGATGGTCAGGCATTGGAGACGCAAAGCAGTCAAGTCTGGTACATGTTTTAATACGGTAAATCTTTTTTTTTTTTTTATTGTGCGACATCTTTCTGTGTATGGTAAATATGTGTTTAAATACCAGTCAATCATTTTAAACTCACATCTGAACACACTGAGCTGAGACAACGAATAGGAGGAGCTCTTGCCCCTTTCTTTCCATCATGAGAGCTCAGTGGAGGAGAAGTCGTCAAGAGTTATTTTTAAAGCAGTCAAGAGTCAGACAAGACTACCGTTTTACATATTTAAATAAAAGTTTTTTAAAATCTTCCTGTGGACAGTAAATATGTGTTTAAATACCAGTATCGCATTTAAGCTCATCCGAACGCATGAAACAAAACGGAGGGGACAATGGAGGGGAGAGGCTCTTCCCCCTTCTTATCATGTAGGCTCTGCTGAGCAGAAATCACGTCAAATTTATTTAGAAAGTACATTTAAAAACAGCAGGGGTTATCAAAAGTATTTAACAATAAAAATCAATTGTGTTGATTTAATGAATATTTACTATATTTTACCAGTTTTATGTGATTCTTGGTCACACGACTGTGATAGGACTTGTGGGTAAAATTGACAAGTATATAATTTTTAAATATTGACAGGTATATAATGTTTAAATAATTTTGATTCCGTAGTGTTTGGCACTGTTCTGTCCAGTGATTATGCTTTGATATTAGTTCTTGTGTTCATTTTGTTGGTTGAATGGCTTTAACCATGAGTCAGACAGCGAAGCATCTGGAAGAATTATGGGACGATCATGCAGTCACTGTGTGTGTTGAAAGCAAGCTGTGAAACACCATCTGGTGGCTAATTCTTGTACTACAACAATAGCTGTACATTATGCCAGAGCTGGCTGGGCACAGATACTGACAATGAACGGTGAATAACCGCAGCGCCTTATTTATGTACAAAATTATGATTTATCTTAAATTTAGTATGCGCGGCTTAGAGACAGGTGTGTTCTATAACTTGAGCATTACGGTAGTAAAGTATGATGCAAATCAAAATGGAACAAGTCCCAAAGGAATGCCTGTTCACTGAAATGCTTCATGTTTCTTTTTAGAATTAATCTAGGTTTGGAACGAGCCATTTCTGTATCCCTAATGGCATCAACAATGCAGTGATCACTCATACTGCAAAAACACCCAAACCAGAAAATGTATGAAGTATATTTGATATGAAGAGACCTAAAATAGACAATCTTCCTGGACATTTAGTATTTGGACGAGTGGGGATGTCAATGATTTGAGTGAGCTTGAATGACAAACAACATTTTTTTATTATTCCTCAGAGAATGGAGACAGCCAGTCTAGATTAATAATCACCAACTAGGACAATCTCATTAAAATGTAAATTTGTTAGGAACTCTGTTAATGACAATAGGGTCTCAGAAGTTGCCGACAGGGGACGGTAACATCCCACAAGAGTTAATGACTGGCCACCATGCAAATAAATGTTTAGTGCAAATATTTCAAATTGATTGGGGATTGTTTTAGTAGACACCAGATGTGAATCCAGGCTGGATCTGATAAATTGCAACAACTTTTTTGACAATCAGATTGATAAATATTAATCCGTCAAACTGACATCTTTATCCAAAATTGATTTATAGATAACCAAGTTTCAGAAATAATTATATTTTAGCCAGTTGAACAAACCCATATTCTCAGCATATCAATTTTACAAAGGAGGCTACATGCATTTATGTGCAAAAAATGTAGTCCTGATATGTTTTGAAAGTTTTTTGGGTGCCTGATTGTGTGGGAGGTCCAGGGTAAGGCTGGATCCCAGACAACAGATGGAGCATCATGATTAAACATTTCCTAGAGTTTTTTGTAGCTGAGGTAAAGTTAATGGAATTGATATTGCGGCACTTGGCCCCATAATCATTCATGGAGAGATGAATTTATAAAGATGGTTAATTAGAACCCAAAAACAGTGAAGTTGGAAAGGATGGGTAAATCCAGATGCATTAATAAGGTTCAATGGCTCCAAATAATCAAAATTAAAATACTGAAAATGATGAAAATGAAGATGGAGAAACGTCAGGTCCACAGAGCTGGACCCCCACACGTGAATAGAGCCAAAGGACTTATACATGTATGAGTATGTACGGTACTATACTGCACATTCAAAGAAAAAGAAAAAAAAAAGACAAGGAGAGGGACAAACAGAAAAGGCTTAAAGAGAACAAAGCACATGAAGTGTGTCAAAACTTGCTAATAGACATAAAAATACAAAAAGGGAACATAAAAAGACTAAAATGAAATAAACAGAGAAAGGATGCTAAATGTTGTAAAAGTTATTTGAAAGACCTGAAGAGAACCCAATACAAATACACATAACTGAAGTTAAAAATGTCAAAAAATATAAAAGTTACAAGAAACAAAAGTCATTTTTAATGTCCTGAACAAGCTGAATATTTTGATGAGAGTGGCTGAATGGCTAACATATGGCTGAGAGTCTGCTAAAATCTTAGCATGCTAAAGAAACTACATGGGAAAACAAATGGTATGAATGTGACACACGGCACTCTGTAAAAATCAATGATCAGCAGATTGATCATACCAAGAGGATAAATATAACCCACAGTCATTGGGCAGCATTAGAAAGTCCATCTTCACACTTTGAGACAAAATATTCAACCACTGAACTGGAGTTTTGTTGTAGTACTCACTCGTCATGGCAGAAACAAATCTGTTGAAGGCTACAGAATCACAGTACACTGCCCCATCATATCCATACTGCAGCTCCTCGTGAACATAATCCCTTCAAAATATGAAGGAAAAAACATTTAAATTACAGAAGCACAGTAATGGCTTCTTGTCAAATATTTAAAGAGCAAATTAAATTAATATGTAAATGTCCAACAAAGTTAAGTCAAGTCCTCTGGACGGTTTCTTTTTCTTGAAATGTTTCATCGTTCATCCAAAAGACTTCATCAGTCGGAGCCACAACAAACACAAGTCTTATAAATAACGCCTTCACATAGTGGGAAAAATGTAGAAACCATAAAAACCTTCCAGAGGACCTGATTTATTGGTAATTTTGTTGGATTTTTATTTTATTTTTTTACCAGGACTGTTAAGCATGAACTTTGATGTTTTGAACCACTTTGGCCACGACTGCCTCAGAGGAGGGGGAGAAAGTGGACTCCAGAAACCAACTTATCACCATCAAACTGGTTGACCCACTACGCGAGTGTGCTACCTACGGGACTAAGTTTGTTGTGACTCCTCGGACTGATTAAGTCTTTTGGATGAAAGATGAAACATTTCAACAACAACAAAAAAGAAACCGTCCAGAGGACCCGACTGAACTTTGTTGGATTTTTCTACCTGGATTATTGATCTTGAACTTTGATAATCTGTACATGTAATTACTGTATGTGAAGTGTTAGGATACTTTAGAATAGTTTGTAAAGGTTGAGATGTTTTTCAAAGCTTGATACAAATTAACTCACTCCACATAGTAGTCTTAAAATGTAAAAACATCATGAAGACAGGAATGCTGAAAAACTGCATGGCCACTGACATCTAAACTGTCTGTATGTGCTTTGAGTATCTTGATAAGATAGAAAGGCGCAGTATAAGTACAGTCGCATCAATAACAGGAAGATATTCAGATCACAGTGCTTATGAGTTGCATACAGGATATATTCCATTCATTACTACTAATGATATGCAAGTGTTCTTTGTCTTAAGAATAAATTATCCCCATGCTATCCAACAAAGTTCAGTCAGGTCCTCTGGACAGTTTCTTTTTGTTGAAATGTTTCATCTTTCATCCAAAAGACTTCATCAGTCTGAGGAGCCACAACAAACTCCATCCCATGAATAACACACTCACATAGTGCGCCAACCAGTTTGATGGTGCTGAGATGGTTTCTGGGGTCCACTTTCTCCTCCACCGACTCGTTTGAGGCAGTCATAGCCAAAGTGGTTCAAAACATCCTGATTCATGCATCCAGGTAGAAAAATCCAATAAGTCAGGTCCTCTGGATGGTGTGGCTGCCTCAAACGAGTCGGCGGGGAGAGGGCGGGCTCCAGAAGCCATCTAAACACCATCCAACTGGTTGACCCACTATGTGAATGTGCGTTTATAAGACTGAGTTTGTTGTGGCTCCTCGGACTGTTGAAGTCTTTTGGATGAAATATTAAACATTTCAACAAAAAGAAACCATCCAGAGGACCTGACTTGATTTTGTTGGACTTTTCTACCTGGATTATTGAGCGTGCGTCAGGAGATCTCCACACGACATAACACACGGAGGCCAACCCCCACTATGCCTTAATGATCTCCATGTCTTCCAAGACTCCAAACATCATTCAAGTTTCTTTCTCATCACAAAAGTGTGGTGTTAATCAAACACTTTCGTCCAGGCTGGCTCTGCAGTAAACTAGGTCATGTATTTCAAAGCAACAGCGTGCAACACAAACTGCAGCAAAAACCCTGACAAGTCAAACTGCAATCAAAAGTTAAAGACCTCAACATAATCCAGCCAAAATCATTACACAAATTACACAAATGAATAATCTATGTTTTAATGGAATACTTCTGTACATTTTTGTACTCTGATGACCATTAGGACTGGGTGGTGCTGGAGCTGAAAGCTGATACGGAGGCAATAAATCTAGATAAGTACGAACAGAATTAGTAATACAGAAACTCACTTGGAAATCTGATGCCCTATGTACAGAAGAAGGGCTACAAGGATATGAAGGTAGAGCGTCACAATGTGCCTCAACGGAAGAATTAACACGACTGCATTTATCAGGTGACCTGGAAAACAAAACAGAGCATTCATATTTTGGTGTGTGTGTGTGTGTGTGTGTGTGTAACATGATAAGAGCAAAAATAATACGCAATTACAAAAAAGAGAAATTTAAAAACATTCAGCAGTTATTAGTGACAGTGGTAAACTTTATTCAAAAAGCTTTAGTTTTACACAGTAATCAAGTTCAAGTATCTTTAATGTCATTCACATCCCATGTGGTAAATGAGGTGGAATGAAATTGTGTACTCAGGGTCCCAGATACACCCACAAATAGCAAAAATATAAAATATAAAAAGAAAAAGAAGCAGTATACAGTGGTCCCTCACTACTTCGCGGTTCGTTTCTCGCGGACTCACTCCATCGCGTTTTTTTATTTATTTTTAAGACTGGACATGACACACAACTGGCTGATTGATGGATGAGCTGCACGACTGGCATGGAATTTTTATTTTAAATAAATTATTTTAAATTATTTAGAACATGCTGCACATTTGTGCAGCCCACACTGCATGATAAGCTTCCTGCTGCAGCTGATCAGCTGTTCTCCTTGCAGAGCTGAGAAGTGGGCGTGGCCAAGAGCGCTTGAAGGTGGTTGGGAGCAGCGGAGGCAGAGAGAGAAATCTTGACATTCTGTGATCTTTTAGAGTGTTTAGAGTTAGAGTCACTGTTGCTGGGCCACACGGTGATGGTTTTCTCTGATGGTCTAGAATGTGTCAGTGGGGGAGGAGGTGGACAAGGGCCATAAAGATGGAGATGTGGTCAGAGAGGCCAGGTGGGGGCGGGGGGCAGCTTTATATGCATCGTATGCAAGTGTAAAGGCTGTCTAATGTGTTATTTCCCCGTGTTAGTATGGTAATATGCTGGTAAAATCTTGGCTTGGTCCTTCAGGTTTACGTACAGGTAATTAAAATCACCAGCCACCACATAAAAAGCCTCCAGACATTTGTTTTGGAGCGATCTGATGCAGCTCCCGCAGGGCGTCTTTAGTATTAGCATCCGGGGATATAGACAACGATGATATGCATCGCCAAAAACTCACAAGGTAAATAATGTGGTCGACATTTCACAGTCAGTTGTTCTAAAGTCCCAAAGCAGGAACTGTTTATCAGAACAAAGTTTGTGGACCAACCTTTGTTCACGTAAATGCATACACCACTACCCTGTGCCTTCCCTGTTAGAGCAATCTGCCCCCAAAAAATTCAGTCATCCAGCTGGAAGGCTGAGTCCAACATGTTGCTATTAAGCCAAGTTGAGTACAGCACAGTTCATCTCCTCTGAGGCCCTCACTCTCAGTCGCAGCAGATCCAGCTTGTTTTCAAAAGAGTGGAGGTTGACCAGGAATAGAGGCTGGATCAGCAGTAGTCTGTTAGCATTAGCCTTCAGTCTTGTTAACGCACCGGCCTGTCTGCCCCTCTTCTTCCCCCGAGCACAGCGTTTCCTCCTCCCCTTCCGAGCGCTGTGGTCTCCATGCTGATGTCTGCAGAAGCTGCAATCTGCCGAGCGTAGTTTTCAGATCGTTGTTGATCGCTGCTGTATTCTGAGTCAAACCTTCTTTTATCCTGAGAAGTTTGGTTTGGCGATAATTCACATGATTAAAGCGAGTGGAGTCAGGCTCGGAGCCAAATTCAAAACTAAAAAAAGTTAGGTTTCCACCGGGAGCCTGAGAAGCTGCGGCCCGGCTGAGCGTGGCCATCTTGGCATGGAACAAATGGAACAAATCTAAGCATTCAAGCTATTTTTACAGATTTTTTTAGAACAAATATGATATAGAAACATGTCAGATTAAAAATGCATTTTGTTTTCTTTACTGTAAATTAAACATACAAGTTTGACAAAGTTTAAATCTGTTCGCTAAGTGCATCAATGCAACACTTTTCAAAGCATCAGGTCATTACTGAAAACTTCCATGATATCTAATTTTCAACTGAACCAGCAGCTTTATCGACAAAGGAAAATAAATAAAGTATAGATTGACAGACTTCCACAAGTCTCACAAACTTAAAAAATTTCACAAAAATGTGTTGTTTCTTCTGAAGGTGAAAGTAAAGTTTCATGCCTGAGTGCTTGTTTGTCTGCTGTGTTAGCAAAATGTCTCACTAACAACTGCACACAAGTAATGAAACTCTCAGAAGTAATCACTCCATATGAATCCACAACTGGTTGATTTTTGGAGTAAATCCAATTCAAAATGGCCACCGCATTTAAACCCCTTTAGCAAATACAGAAATAACAATAACTTAGTCAATTTTATAACTGTTGAGCTATAATATGGTGTAGTAGTAGCTGAGACTGTTCCCCAATGTGTAATCCAAGGGCAAACTGGTCGCACAAGACCGGTCTTCAAAACTTTACTTTTAACTATATAAGAATGAATTCTGTCTGTTAGCAAAATACCTCATGAATCACTGAACAGACTTCAATGAACTTTCAAAAAGCAACCATTAAATGTATTTCTACAGATTATTAACTTTTGAAGTCTGTCTAATACAGGATGGCCGCTACAGCTGAACAATTTTAGAAAACACAAACATAGTTATTATAACTCACTCAACTTCACAGGAATTTAGTGAAAACTGGTCATGGTAGTCACTGAGCAGTTTTCACAACACTTGAAGCAATACACGTCACATCTGTGGTCAAAACATGCCAAACAGGTCAAAACTGTTGTGTGTCTGTTAGCAAAATATCTAATGGTCCTTTGTATGGATTTTAATGAAACTAAGAAAGTAATCATTGGTTCTAGACGAGACCAACGTGGCTGAAACTCAGTCAAATGTACAGACATTAGGCTGAAGCTTGGTGTGGTAGTAGTGGAGACTCATGCACAACTCATACTCCAAGCACCGACACATCTCATCACATGACATCATGCATATCATTAACAAGGTTAACTCTACCACATCACAAGATTATCTTACTTTAAAAATGTATAATAAAAGGCAGTGATTAGATTAGTTACAAGATATTCATGGTAAAAGTGTCGTGTTGTTGTTAACCACAATTTTTGAAAACCATGAATAACAAAAGAAAAGTCTTTCTCATGTTTAAGAACAGTTCAGTATAAACCAAACATAGAACACATTTATTTAATGAATGAACTGAGATCATTCTTGGTACACAATCACATGCATACTTACCAAGATAGTACATGTTCCAGATGACATATTTATATTTGAAGAGCATGTCCTCGTTTTTAGCCTTGATGTTCTCTGTCAACCCTTCTAGGTCACATTTGTACAGCAGGTCCAACACGAGGATGCTGGGCACCCTGAGGGCTACGTTGGCCACCTCTTCCAGACGAAACATCTCGATGACAAACACGTTGTAGGATCAGCAGAGAGTCTGAATCACGTTTACAACAACCAGCTCCACAACAGGCATCGCATGCTCGTCATCTGAAAAATACACAAGAATCTACTCAGCTTCTAAATTAGTAGTCCTTTATCGCTTTAACATAAAAAAACTCGACAAGCACATACATTGTCAGGTTGTTAAACTACACTCACTTCGCTCAGTGACAGACATCACACAGCCGAGCAGCCATTTGCTAACTAGCCCACGCTAGCTGCTGCAGGTCACTTCTCTGCATTCATCCCCATATTTTTACAGCTGAGCTCGCAAATTAGTTTGTTTTTGTATAAATTCTAACTCGTTAATTTTCTACATATAAGTGACAACGAAATAGCAAAATTAAAATGTTCAATTTAAGCCACATGACGTGGAAAGACGCAATGTTATGATTCCACTCAGGCGCTTGCGTGGCCATTTCCTGTGTACACGTCACGTGACGTCTACAACAAGCCAATCAGGTGCGGGCATGGAAGATTTCAAAATAAAAGTTGTGGGTCTGGGTCGTATGCATAAAAGTTATTAAAAGTTATTAAAAGTTATTACACCTTCAGCTTTTTTCTTGTCAGGAATAATAAGCAGATACGGTCATGAAAAAAATTGTGCAGAATGGAATATAGTATTGTTTTAGAAACGTGAGGTTTTATGTTTCTCGTTTATTTATATTTCTCATCATGCAAATTATTTTTTTTAAGAATACAGTGCACAGGTGGAGAACATGAAATCAAAAACTAGATGCTCCATGTCAACCATATTTTTTTATTGATACAGAAACATGAAAAATGGAGTATGATTTAAAAAAAAATGCAGCAATTGTTTAGTTGTACATCAGTTTCATTCATTCATTCAACCTTTATTTATACAGGCTAGCCTCAGCCACAGGGACTCATTTACAAGAGGGACCTGTTTCACTCACACCTAGGGACAATTTAGAGTTACCAATCAGCCTAACATGCATGTTTTTGGACTGTTCATCACACTAATAGGAAAAACATACACCATACTTATAATGTACAGGATGTTATAAATTAATTAAACCGTTATTTAAACAGGTTAGTCTCGTTGATCCACGAGGACTCATTTACAACCTGTAAATAAAGGCATTCATTGACATTTTGAAGGGATTTTTACTATTTTGGATTATGAAATTTATTATCATACTCTGACATGGTCTGATTATTTTCAGTTCCAAAACTTCTTCATAACTGTTGTCTTCACAGGTTTTCTCAGTAAGAAGATCAACCTATAGATGCACCACAAAAAAATAAATCTCCCACAGAACAAAACAGAAACCTTAAATTTCTTCTACAAATGACTAAAGACAGATAAGGGTTTCTTGGAAAAGAGGTGACTAATAACAAAAATATGCATTTAATGACCGAGCAGCTTATAAGCTTCAAAACTCACTGATTTTATCTGGAAGAAGAAAGGGAGCTTTCTCATATTTGTTTCTAAAATTCTAAAACTACACATGCAAATATACAATTTTCAAGTAGGGGTGAGTCAAGGATCTGACCTTTAGGGGTGCTTTAGCCCCCCCAGTGCTGACACTTTGGCTCTTGGCTTGAACAACACGGTGGCCATGTAAGAGCAACAATAAAGTTATTTCATTGGGTCAGTTTGCACTATTTGCACACATACTAACATTTTGTACTAAACCACTACAATGTAATCTTCAAATAAGATAAAGCAAACAAACACTACATAATTTCCATTTATAATTATCTTTCAGCTGCAACAAGTTATTTATCCCCAACTGGTGCAATGAGTTGCTTCTCATTTCTTAAACAACCATGTGAAAAGACACATCGTGGGGTCGTGGAAAAGATGTCAGTCTGTCTGAGAAGGTCAAATCATCGGCAAAGAGATGCAGAAACTGCTAAACTTGGGTTAAGAACTGTCCAACGCATTATTAAAAACGGGAAGGATAGTGGGGACCCATCGTCTTCGAGGAAGAAATGTAGCTGGAAAAAAATGTAGCCTACTGTACAAGCCTGTGGGGGCAGTCCATGATCTGGGGTTGCTGCAGTTGGTCAGGTCTAGGTTCAGCAACAGTATGTGCTCAAAGAATGAGGCCAGCTGACTACCTGAATCTACTGAATGACCAGCAGTGGCAGATCTACCATGTAGGCAAATGAGGCCGTTCGCCGTTGCCTGGGGCCCCCAATCAGCAGGGGCCCCAGCCAGTCACCTACATCCCTAACATTGCTCCTGCTTGTTAATGTATGTTTAACATAAAAATAAATAGTTACGATGAAAACGATAATTAAAAACGCAATACAAAAAACGGTCAGGTTCTGTACCCCCCTACTAAAAATGGACTATTCCGTCATGCGTCATGACATCACCCACTAATCCAGGAAGTGCTGTATGCTGCTTGAGTGAGAACAAAGCGGGAGACAGGAGACGAAGAAAAGATGAAGCGAACGAGAAAATACGAAAGCGGAGCTGAAAAACGTAAAAAGCGTCAAAAAACAATAACGTATGTTTCTTCACTACCGAAAGTGACAAACTTTTTTTTCATGGGTCTAATTCTAAAACTTCAACTGTGACGGGCGGCCCATTTAAAAGTGTGGCGGAACCAGACATCAGGATCCAGGAGGAAGTTAATGGCGCCGAGGCAGTGACTCGACGAAGACTGTAAAAAAAATCCGTAGTTTTTACGAAAAAAAACTGGCAGCTGTGGTTGCCAGAATAAATCTGTAAAAAATACACTGAACATGTAAACAGTTGTACAGAGTTAGCTGTAACTTCAACAGTTTTATGATGTACAATTAACAAGCTATTTTGTAAACTTAAATACATTTTCAATGTACTTTTTACAATATTTTAATGTAAAAAATACAAATCAAACAGTAAATTTTACAGATTATTTTACTTAGATGTACATTTAAAATCTGTTTAAGTTTACAATATTTCTTGGAAATTCTACATATTAAAACTGTTGAAATTACAACTAACTGTAAAACTGTTTACGTGTTCATAGTATTTTTTACAGATTTATTCTGGCAACCACAGCTGCCAGGTTTTTTTTGTAAAAAGTACAATTTTTTTTATTTTTTTTTACAGATTTATTCTGATAACCACAATTGTCAGCTATTTTTATAAAAAATATACAGTATTTTATTTATTTTTTAGCATTTTTATTTAGCAAATTAGCATGAACATGTCACTGTTTTACAAACAAAACAAGACTTACCCAAACAAATTTCACATACTCAGCATTAGTGAAATACGAAAAATAAAACTTGTTAGAATGACTTTCAAATACTAAAATTAAATTTAATTAAAACTTAATTAATTAAAACTAAACTAAAAGTTTTTCTCATCTGTTTATGTAAAAATAAGAACATGCAGCTTCAAAAAACTTAATGAAACATTTCTGTTTTTTACTTAAGTGTTTCCAATTTTTTTAATTCAACCAAAATACCAGAATAGCCCAACTGTCTGTGAAAACATAGACAAAATAACTTCAGTCACATTTACAGCTCTGTTTCTTGTATTTCAGTTACTTACAAGTTATAACCAATGTCACACACAACTGCCTGTGTTCATGTTTTAACAATACAAAACCTTTAACCTTTTACAGGCTTTTCTAACAAAATCAAAAGATCTATACACTGATGTATAGTACATAAAAAAACAGCAATGAAACTGTAACAATTGTTTATCTTTTTTGCATTGTAACTCACAGGTTTAGTCCGTATTCAGACATCACGCCACTCATGATCTGAGAGCTCCTGGATTAACGTGAGGACTCTGGGATTCACGTGAAGACGGGATGTGCGGGTCTTTTCAACTTTAGTGCCTTTCTCTTGGTTGATTCCAAAGAAGCACCTAAAGAAATACAAAAACAAACAAAAAAATCAGAGGACATAATTGATATAAGGGTTTTCGGTAGATAAACCTTCAGCCCCCCAGTCAGAGCGTGTGTGAGTAATGTGGACTTTTTGCTTTTAGGATTGTGTGTCTAAGAGTGTGTGTGTGCGTGGGTTTGTATTGTGAGGACCCACTGTCCATCAAATGTCTCTTTTTTGACTAACTGTATTAGGGCTGGGCGATATGGACAAAAATTCATATCTCGATATTGTTGTGATGTATCGCGATATACGATATATATCTCGATATAATTTTCTTTCCACAAAAGAATAACAAAAATATATTTCTGAGTCAAAGCTTTGTCCCAGTTGTCACACAGCAACATTTATTAACAAACAGCTGTAACTGTTATGTACATTTATCTATTTATTAAAAATATACAGTACTGTATATACAGTATTTTTATTTTTTAATTGTTTTTTATTTATAAATAGATAAATGTACAGTACTGTACAGTCACCAAGCACTTAGCCTATCCTAACACAGTTAAGGAGTCAGTTGAATTGTGTCCCTCCTCCCTGCAGGCTCCATTCCCATAAAGGGAGCTAGCTCCCTTTATGTGAAAGGGAGACAATTCAACTCATTCCTTCATCTTTAAAAACTGTGTTAGGATAGGCTAAGTGCTTGGTGACTGTCCAGTGCTGTACATGTATTCATTTATAAAAAATAAAAAAAAGTTTTAAAAAAAGTAAAAAAATAAAATAAATATAAAAATTTTAATGAGATGCATACTCGTAAGTTCGGGACCTCGTAAGTAAGAGCGCTCGTAAGTCGGGGACTACCTGTAGATTGGTTCTGACGTCCATCATGGCGAAGATGGGAGGTCTTTTGGGGTGCATGACATCATGTGCAACGGGTCAATAGGATCAAACAAATAAAAAGCCATATGATAGAATAGCAACTTGTCTAGGTGTAGGGTGTATCTCACCTCTTGCCCATTGACCCCTTGAGATAGGAACTGTAACAAGTGTAAAAGATGACTGACTGACAAACCAATAAAGAGAAGAGTAACTCACCTCTGAAGACATTCCAGAGTTGATGCAAGGCCTGATGGGTAGTGGATGTTGAAGCAGTAATAGCTGCCAAACATCATGCAAAGGGCAGAAATGAAGGAAGGGATGTTGTCATGCACAATGTTCCGATCCAAACTCAGCATAAACCGTCTGGCAGCAAAGCAGGACTGTCCTGAAAAAATAAAGAAATGGGCTTAGTTTGCCAATACTATTTTTAATTTGAACACAACAGTATTAAGTTTCAGTAGAGACATTTAAAAGAGCAAAGGAAAAACACATTAGTAAAAGGCAATGTGCAATATGAACTTGTGTCAAAACTGAGATAAATAAGAGAATAAAAAATGTAAAAAAGAAGAAAACAGAAGGAAAACAAGGAAGAAACTTTGAAAAACAGGAGATTAAAAAATAAAAAGATGGAAGTACACAGAGAGACAAAAAACAACCTTAAAAAGAAAGACACACAGGATTCAAAAGTCCTTAACTTACCACACACAATGATGGTGGGTGTCAAGTTGACTTTGTCCATCTGTACTTCTCGTGCCAAGCATGTGTCCTCCATGTAGAAAAGCATAGCATCTTCATTTTCATCGAAGTAACTCATCAAAAGCAACACCATCTCTTTAACATCGTCAGAGCATCCACTCATCTCTCCCCTTATCACCTTCAACTTTGTGTGGGCCTGCAGGAACCTTCTGTTTTTGGTCACACAAACCGTGCTCATGTAGTTCAGCAGCCGTCTCCCCTTACGTTCCAAGTTTTTTATGAAAGTTTCTTTCAGCTCATTTCCAGTAAGTATTTTAAAGTGGACTGCCATACCAAGCTCTTGAAACCACAATGGCCACTCTTTGAGGAGATCTTTGATATCCTTCCCCTGGTTGACATCTCTACGTTGTGTGTAGAAAGTCTTCTCCATTAGCTGTTTGACCTCCTCTGGATTTGGATCCTTCATTTGAGACAACATCTTCAAATTTTCTTTTTTGTCTTCCTGGCTCTCTGAGGTTTCTCCAAAAGGCAGGAATTTCAAATTCCAGTTGATGCACCCATAGGTGTCCTGGACTGCAGCCTTCTGTTCTGGAGGAATCTCGTCTGTGTCAGAGTCATCAGAACGATGCTTTCGTTTTCTTATTTTAGGGGTTGTAGATCGTTTCGCATTCTCCAGTCTGTTCTGTAACTGCTTCACTAGTGAGTGATAACCTGGTCCAATCACATCTCCCTCTATTACATCCTGTAGAGACTTGGGATATTTAGCCACCATCTTTTTGGCAACTTCTGTAGTTCCTCTTTTTCCTATGGAATAACTTTTTTTCATCATCTCAGAGATCACAATTCGCACCATCTCCCGTCTCAGTCTAGGACTTGGCCGTTTACCTCTGTCTAATGATTGCATGAGCTCCTCTGGAAACTTATCCCACGGTATCACAAAGTTAGCACCCCAGTCAATTTCCAGAGTCTGATTGCTGTTGGAGGAGACTGATGATGAACTTTGAGGTGATAAAGACTATAAAGATGCAGATGTTTAGGCAGTATCATCTGCAGAGGACTTGCTGGTTGCAGGGCTTTGGCCTTCAAAACACAAGACAAATGTGTATCCCAGACATTAAGTAAAAAATGTAAATATCTGTTTGTAAATGTTGATAGATAATCCTTTGCACTAATTGTGTCATGCAAACAAAACTTACATCTGAGCTTCCAAGCGGCAAGCGCTTTTCTGGCTTGAACTGGCCTCAAGGCTGACAGCAAATCATCTTCCACAATAAACTGAAAATCGTCATATGTTTCCACTCCAATCGACTGCAAAGTCTCCTCAAGAATATCCTTTGAAACCTCTGGAAGGTTAGGCAGGACCTCATTGATGACTGTGCACAGAAATGTTTCTTCAGTCATTTCTAAAATTAAAACAAAAAAATTATTGAAAGATTCAACTTTTCATGCATTTAGCCAACTACAGTATATACAGTACAGATAAAAGAAATTCCTATTTTCAGTATGAAGTTTAATGTCCGGGATTATACTTTATTTTGTACACTCAAAACTAAATCTCTTCTCATTATCTTGTTTTAATAGTATTTGCTCATTTTAAGTTTGTTTTCAATGTGGAATTTCTATCAAAGAGTCCATAATGTCCTATTCTAACACAATACTGTGTTTCAGAGGAACGACTTGTAGGCCATTTACCATGTATGATGACAAAGGATAAAAGTCTATTAAGTCATTAATGTGAAGACACAAGAAGCCTGTATTCTGTTTTTTCACTGAATACAGATGGTTTTCAACATGATAGTTGGTTTTGTATACATCCAACACAAAATAGACATTTGTGTCATTCTGAATTAAAATTATAATAAGTTCACCAAACTCTATGTACTGATCATTTTTGGACACCAAGAAATGTCCTTTTTGATAAGATGTGCCTTTATATTGAATTTCTGTGGAAACACTTGTGTTTCTTTCTGTAAAACCAAACCCTGTCACTGCATCTTTGATAGCATCACTATAGAGGCTGGGGTGAAAAATACAACTGTCCTTAACTTGTAATAGTAGCAGATTGAAGCTTTGTCCAGCTGAAATGTAGGCCTGTAACATCTGATGTCTCTCTGACAGTGTTAAGCAGATGTTTTTAAAGTTTTTCAGATGTCTGGCACATCTCTTGAAATACCCATGTTTACTTTCGAAACGCATTGTCCACAACCTTATCAGTGGACCAAATTTCAAAATCAGTGCTGGATAGTGCCGCAAAAAATGATGTTTTGGTTTTAGGGAAGTGTCAGGTTTAAACCCCAAACATTATTAAAACACCACACTGTAAAACAGAGAAGACACAAGAGATGAGTACCTTTTTCTTGCAAGGAGAGCGGCTAACCCACTCTGTTTATTTTCTGCTCTCCTTTGCCTTTTATTGAGTTTAGGAATGCCCTGGTTACATTTGTCTCACCGCTAAAGGAGGGGGGAAAAACCGGTTGAGACTGATTCACAAATAGGTACACGTCAACACATAGCTATATGTCAACATATAGGTACACGTCAACATGTTGAACAACATTCTTCCAGATGTAGTGGAAAACAACTGCACTATTTCCACAGCCAGTTTGCTCCAGGGTATGTTGCCGGTCGAACAGGATTCCTGCACACAAACTAATCACAGGCATTAGTGAAAATAAGAACACATGTTGTCTACTTTTAAGAGGGATTAGTTTAAACAATATAAATGTGATAATATGTATTTACAATAAACCCAACATTTCCCTCCTGTTTATCACATTTGCAGGTTCTCCAGTCGCTCAATAACGTCTTCAATAGATTTTCTGCTATGAGGTCATCTACAATAAATGTTTACACTCAGAGGTTAACCCTTAGTTGCCTGGACATTATCATCATCTGAGTCCAGGGCAGAATCAGGTTCAGGAAAGTGGATCTCATAATCAGTTAAATCATCAGTATTTTCATTAACAGGAAGCAGCGTGTACAGCTGCTTTTCCAGGGGAGCAATAGCTGTGTTAATAAGGCGATTAAACATCGTTTTAAAAATGGAATTCAACAACATCCACACAAAATCAGGATTGCTGCAAGCACTGCTATGGAGACAAAGATGGAGGATATGATATGAGGCCACTCCATCTGCCAAAATACTCCCCAAAGGGATCCCACATGGAGGCGTCAACCCCAGAATGGTCTTTCATTTTGACACTAAGTGCACGCAGTCCATTCAAAACTTTGGTCAGGTTGCCATCTGTTGCCGTTTTGTTGGGCACAAGAGTGCAACCTTGTTGACCAAAGATGGCACAAACTCCGCCTCTCTCTCTGCCAAAATCATGTCCACCGCAATGCGGTTCTGGAAAGCCATTTAAAGAGGTAGCTGACAACTGCTCATGTACCGCCTCAAATCCAGCCACAGTGTAGTTGCTCAATCTCTGAATGTTGTAGTGGATGCAATTGATTGACCAGTAGTGTTCTGAGGCAGTCTGTCAAAGTCTCTCATCCCCACACCACCACCAGATGTCACTGCAAGATTGTGGTTTAAATTTACTTTTAACTGTGATAACTGTTTCACAAACATTTCTGACCCTTAAAAAATATAAGTGCTCTCCCTTTTAACAAAATTTATTTGTATATTTACAGGCAATGTATTTTTATTAGCCCTATACATAAAAAGCAAAAATGCTATAATCAACCAAGTCATAGAACTTCAATATCTTTAGTTTCTGAAACAACATGTTTGATGGATATCTATAATTTTATTTTATTTTTATTTTTATTTTCTATCAATGATGACACCCAGGAACTTTACCTCACTAACTCTATGAATCTCAATTCCATCTACTGTAAATGGTGCATCAACATTCCTTTTACTATTACTGAATATCATGTAAAATGTTTTTTCCAAATTTAACGATAATTTATTTAGGTGAAACCAATTTTGTATTTTACAAATTCTGTCTGTATCTTTTCCAACAATCGTTCAATGTCATTACCCAAACAAAATGTTGTGTCATCGACAAATAAAACACATTTAAGGAGTTCTGACACATCTACCAAGTCATTCACATATAGATTAAATAACTTGGGTCCAAGTACAGAACCCTGCGGCGCTCCACATGTAATGTTACAAAGTTCAGATCTGACATCATTTATTTGAACAAATTGTTTTCTTTCTTTCAAGTAACTATTAACCCATTGTAATGCTGGCCCTCTAATACCATACCTATACAGCTTTTCAGGAAGAATTTTGTGGTCAATAGTATCAAATGCCTTCTTTAGATCAACATAAATACTAACGCAACTCTTTTTCTGGTCAACAGCAGTTGTTATTTGTTCCATTAATTCAATAAGAGCCATTGATGTTGAAGTATTAGATCTAAATCCATATTGACTGTTACTTAATACATTCTGTTTAATGATAAATCCGTCCAATCTAGTTGCAAATAACTTCTCCAAATTTTGGAAAACTGTGGTAACAACGATATTGGTCTATTAACACGCATTTTTACCAATAAGATTAGAAATGCTACGGCTGTTAAACCTTTATTTTGGTCTGTGGTCCTCATAATGCTGAAACTAGGTTTTCTTCCTAGTAGCTCACAGAGTTGTGGACAATCTTCACCGATTTGAGATGACTGTATACTATAAATACAGCCCCCTTTGTACAACGGGCTCCCTCTGTGAGCTGAATGAAGAATTCCTAATTTCAGTTCTAATTTCCTATTTTATTTAAACTGTATACCAAATTATGAGGATCACAAAACACAAAAGTACAGTTTAGGCGAAGTTTAGGCAAAAGTAGCTAATAAAAAGTCTATTTTAGTCATTTTTGCTCTCAGCAATCAGTTTATTCATCCTTGTTTTGAATCATAAGTTTGCAATGGTTTAAGTGGACCCACACAAAAATTTTTTGAATAAGAGTTGAATCCATAAGTTGTGTATAGTTTTTCCACTAATCCTATACATCCCTCCTGTTGAGACATGAGTCTTCCATGGCTCAATATTGCTGCGCATTTATAGAGATTTTTTGGTAGGATTGGTTTGTTTTCAGGACAAGTGAAAAGACCATCTGTTTGTTTGGTTCCTTTTGAGAGCCACATTTTTTGTTCATTTAGAGGTGCTTGTTGCTGCATTTCTTCCTGTTTACTGCTTGCAAATCTTGCACCACCCTCCAGTCGGAAGAGGGTGGGGCCTTTTTTACTGGAAAAATAGGCGTGTTACAAGGTGAGTCATAGCATTCCACAAGCACTCCTGCTTTTAGTAAATCTTTTATCACTGGACTCTGTGTCATCAAACGGGTTTATTCACTAAACTCTTGGTCATGTGTTCATTCAGTTTGCACTACTTCTCATATTTGCACTAATGTTTGTATTACATTACTGCCTATAGTCATACTACTGTTTACATTCACTGTTTACATTTATTACTACTGCTTTACATTTACACCACTTTTATCTACACCACTGCAGATACATATACAGCATTCTCTGACTACCCTTATCTAAGGATGCCAAATGTGCCTTATGTGCCTCACTGCATATGTCACTTTGCCTCTATACCAACATCAACTACCTCATACATATACTGTGTACATTAACTTATATGCTGCTGTGCCACTCTTTGCAAATGTCAATGCTAGAAACTTCAGTTTATTTTATAGATTTACGTTTTTATACTTTTCATACTACTATGCAAAAACTCAGGACAGTATTACACTTTTATTATTTCATTTTATGCTTATGTGTTCCATAAATTCCATGATAGCCATTGACATAGTTTTGTTTTCTAAATCCATATTGACTCTCACTCAAGATATTTTGTTTTTCAATGAATTCATCTAATCTTAGCACAAATAATTTTTCTAAAATCTTCGAAAACTGTGGCAATAGGGATATTGTTCTATAGTTGTTGAATATACCTTTATCACCATCTTTAAAGAGAGATACTATTTTAGCAGTTTTCATATTTTCTGGAAATGTTCCTGTCGAAAATTATAAGTTACATATATATGTAAATGGCTTAACGATATGACTCATGATATTCTTCACAAGCTTCATGTCCATATCAACCCAGCCTTTGGATCTCTTGTCTGAAAAAGTTTTAACCACATTCATTAATTCTTCTTTGTCGATTCATTCACAAAGTATTGATTACATCCGTTTGCAATTTCAATGTCGTCATGAATTTCATCATTATCCTTTACAAAATGTTTTGAAATACCCATCTTTGACCTATGGTTCTTCAAAACATCATTCATCACTCGCCATGTAGCTTTCATATTTTCGATATTTCGATAGGATTTTACAACTTTTCACTGACGTTTTTCTCTTTCTGTTCGGGTTGAAGCGGCTGCTTCAACAACGCGCCCGGACAGAAAAGGCTGTGACACAAAACGTGCGTGGTGACGTCGTTGTTACGCAGCGCTCACTCCAGCAGCGGACGTTAGCGGTTGCAGGCTAAAAGTTAAGCTAGTCTCCAAAGTGCGTTAAGTTTTCGCTTCAAAACGGGTCAAATGAGTGCTCATGACCGTCAGAATGTGACTGAACAAAGTTTCACAAGCGAAGAGAAAGCAGACGACATCACTGATGAGAGGAAAGACTAACGTAGTTCGGTTTTGTTAAACTGCAGGCTTCTTCTGCAGCGAGTCCCACTCGGTTTCTTTATTTTTCAAAACGTGACGGACAGTCGTTCTAACTAGCTGTGGAAACATCTAACTTGTTTAATCTGAAGAGTTTCCACTCGATAGAATATGATGAGAGTCAGAAGATGAAGAATAAAGTTTGAGCCAACGTTTCCCTGAAACTACGACGTAAACAAACAGCCCCAGCGCTGCATGTTTTTTATTTATTTATTGAAAACAAAACGGATTCATCAGAATAAAAAGAAAGAAAAACACTGAATGAAAGGGAACAAAATGTAATTGAATATTTGGGGGTAATATTCTCTTTCTTGTCCTATACATGACCTGTAAAATACTACGCTCAACCAAATCATAACATTTTAATAATTTCAATTGATGAAATAATATTTTTGTTGGGTGACCATAGCACTTCCTAATAATAATTCTTACAGCTTTTTTTGCAAAACAAAAATAGGATTTGTAAAAGCTTTGCACGCCTTTCCCCAAACCCCAACACAACAGACCAAATACGGAACAACCATTACATCACACAACATATTCAAAAATCTGTCACTCAAAAACTATTCCACTTTATATAATAATATAATCGATTTCGCCATTTTTCTCCCATCTGTGGTTGTGGTCGGATCCAGTCTTGAAGAGCACGCTCACCATTCCACACAACTAAATTCCAAAATTCTTTTCAGTCAACACACTCCTCAGCCAAGCCCCTCTGAAATATCAATCTCATGTCATCTCTACAAATCAATCCTGCCTGGAGACATAAAACCAGTTTGTGATTTGTTTCTCAACTGAGAACTGAAAAACTCAAAATACCAGTTTTTTTAACTCAAGACAGTGGCAACAAGCATTTAGTTAAAATCTATTCTTCCAAGCTGAAGTTGTACAAAGAGCTATCTGGATACCATTTGTTGGCTAGCTGGGTGTGTCTGTAGAGTTTGTCTGGTCAGTTAATTGTTTAACAAGATAGATTTTCAGGTGCGGTTGTGGCTGCATGTGACTGACCGGTCTGTTGTTTTATTTTACAAAAGGCCTCCTCAGAAACTTGTTTCCAAGCGGTTAGCTAACACACTTTCATCTAAAAACACATAAGTGCAGTATTGTATTGTATGTTTACAAATTTACTGCTCGTTCGCCAGCTCATAAGTAAGAGCGCTCGTAAGTCGGGGACTACCTGTACGAATCTCCAAGATTAGTAACAAACTTGAGTACAACAAATATGCTTTGCTCTTTAAAAATGTTTACAAAGAAAAGATTGCAGGAAAACATTTTATAAAAATGCATCAAATATGAAATGTTTCTTAAAAAGTTGTGTGTGTACCGGTAGTCAAATTAAGAGTTTAGAGCTTAGCCATCTGTGAAAAATAAAACTGAAGCATACGCTTTGCTATATTTGGATCAGGGGACGCCAAAATTAAAAGAATGTCAAAATTTTGTTTTCGAACAGAATCTTGAGAAAGCGCTCTAGCTTCATTTAAAGAACGGTTCAAAATTGATAAAAGCACAAGCTTAATTACACGTTCAAGTCAAATAAATAAATTCACAAATAAAACTGCCAAGCCAGAGCAGCCGACACCTGCTGATGATACCTTTGTCTCACTGTTAGTGGAGTAAAGCTACATTATTACAAATATACATTTACTCTCTCAGAAAAGCTTGATATTAACTTGACATCTATATTCTACACAAGGTGTCTGCTACATAAAAGACTCTTTAACCAAGCCAAAGAAATATATCCATATTTATCTGTCCATGTACATATTTTCATATATATAGTTACTCTCTCAGTTTAGTTCTTTGTTCTTCATGTCTATAATTACCATCATTCACACTGATTTCACCATTAACCGCTTTCCTTAACAGGTAGTTATAATCAGTGGTGTCAAAAGTATTCACATTCATTACTCAAGTAGAAGTATAGATACTGGGATTTAAAAATACTTCTGTAGAAGTAGAAGTATCAACTCTAGCTTTTTACTCGAGTAAAATAAAAAGTACTGGTTTCAAAACTACTTAAAAGTATAAAAGTAAAAGTAGCGTAAGAAAAAGCAACAACAAAGACAAATGCTTACGCCGCACCACACATACTATTGTATAAAACCTCACCTCCCCCATTTTTTTAGACTATTATATTGTTAATGTTGAAAAACTAGGGGTGCACTAAGCTACCTGTCTTAACTGCATATATGCCCATTGAAAATAGACACATTTAAATGCAAATTTAAATATATTAAAATAACCATATAGGGGTATTACAGTATTGAGCATAACCATATGTTTCATGGAGTCACAATGTGACTGTAATTACTCTTCCTGGCCGCCATTGAGGCGCTGTGACTCTTAAGGCCGCGTTGACTACCGCTAATTCCGTCAGCTTGAAAACGAAGACGGTGAAAAATCAACTTTTGGGATGAGTTTTAGCCTGGATGTGACAATCACTTAAACAAACGTTCTGTTAAGAAAATAATCGATGTGTTTAAAATGTTTAGAAAAGGTTCTGTGAACTTTTCGATATTAAATGCACCGGACTTTTTCCTTTTTTTTTTTTCTATCTGGCTGACGTCACTACGTCGATGTGTCGTTTGTGTTGCATTTAGGGACGTGCGTGCAGTCGGACGTTTGTGTTCTCCCGAAGTCTAAACGCTCTAAAACCCCTTTAAATATCTCAAAACACCGCGGTTAAACAGTTTCTGACGATATTTCATGCATAGAACGAACAAGTTGGACAATTTGTCAGTATTGTGCTAACAAAACTGAAATTTGACGACCAGCACCGCGTGTCACGTGATCGCTTTGAATCGATCACAGCACATAAACAGACGCCATGAACGTAGCGTAACCTTATCACAAATGTAGATTCTTTTTCAACTCATAAGACGCTTAAATGCACCCCAGAAATTCTGTAAACGTATCGTTTCACATCCGAACAGTTATACCAAGCTGCGCCCAGTAAAAATAGCTCAATAAATGTCGCCCACACGGACTTTTCCCGTATTTAGCAACACGTCAGAGCTAATGGACCGAGTCAGAACGTCGATCCGACAGCTTCAAACACTAATATTCCTGCTTAAAATGTAACGAAACTTTTAGGTTACCTCAATACGGCAAAATGAAAGAAAAGTAACGAGGCTATTTTTAAAAGTAAGGAGTAGAAAGTACCAGTAATTGCGTGAAAATGTAAGAAGTAGAAGTATAAATTAGGCTGAAAAATAATTACTTCACTAAAGTATAGATAACTAAATTTGCATTTAAGTAAAGTAACGAAGTATTTATACTTAGTTACTTGACACCTCTGGTTATAATAACCAGACATGTCATCTTCTTTCTTAGAAAAATATACATTTCTTTTCTCTCTCTCTCTCTCTCTCTCTCTCTCTCTCTCTCTCTCTCTCTCTCTCTCTCTCTCTCTCTCTCTCTCTCTCTCTCTCTCTCTCTCTCTCTCTCTCTTCAGCTTTTTCCTCTTCCTCATACCTTCTTCTCTTTTTTTTTTTTCTGCAACTTGCATCCATAATTCTGTATGGGGGTAGCCTTCATTATTCATTTTGTTAGGTTTATCTTTGGTCTTTGTCTTTATTTTAGTTTGAAGTTCTCTTATGTTTTTATTTTTTTATCTCTCATCTATATTATATTATATAATTATATATTATACTATATTAAATCTCTTATCTCTCTTATCTCTTATAGTTAATCTACCATCAAAGTCGTGTTCTTTTATCCATAGGGGTAGGTGTTGTATGCTTGCAGGGTCTGTTTTATTTATTTATTTATTTATTTATTTATTTTTATTATTATCTTCCAGTCTTTACATGTTAAACTGTCTATGCATTTTTGAGCATTTTTACTCTGTTCCTTACCCATTTTGAACTAGATTTGGATCCAGTAGGGGGTTTCACATAGGGTGACTAATACTGGATTTGTTAAGTAACAGGACAGTGATAAAAGATCCTTATGGCAAGAATCACTTCAACTCAAATGAGTGGATTCTTCTTAGCCTCTGACACCAAAAGGTTTCACTGTTTGTTTCCTGTTATTTTGGTATGAAACAAAAGAACCAAGCGGTACTTTTATTTCCTTTTCACACTCACAAACACATGCATACATTTTTAGCGCTTCTTTTTATTCCTATTTATCTTAAAGTAGAGGGCTCCGCCGCCCTACACAGAGTTTAATTGACTGTTTTTTTAGTTGTTCATCTAAATCAAAGGAGTCTGCCCTCCTGCGGAGTTTAACTACTTCTTTTTACCTGATAGAGTCTAGAATTGTCAGGGTTTGTTTTATTCCTATTTATCTTAAAGTAGAGGGCTCCGTCGCCCTACACAGAATTTAATTGACTGTTTTTAGTTGTTTATCTAAGTCAACGGAGTCTGCCCTCCTACGGAATTTAACTACTTATTTTTACCTGATCAGGGTTTGTTTTACTCAGCTTTCACACTTCACTCGTTTTAAAATAAAACGATACTCACTCCACTCTGTGTCACGTCTCTCCTGGACTCCGTCAACCGTCGGACCCCAGTCAGTGAGGAGGACTCCAGTCCCGGAAAGGGTATCAATACTGTGGCCACAGATTTTGCCTGTAGTCTACTCACCCACTGGGATCGCCAGGTATCTTGGAATCCGGCTCGAAGGACCAATTTAATGTCAGGTTTAAACCCCAAACATTATTAAAACACCACACTGTAAAACAGAGAAGACACAAGAGATGAGTACCTTTTTCTTGCAAGGAGAGCGGCTAACCCACTCTGTTTATTTTCTGCTCTCCTTTGCCTTTTATTGAGTTTAGGAATGCCCTGGTTACATTTGTCTCACCGCTAAAGGAGGGGGGAAAAACCGGTTGAGACTGATTCACAAATAGGTACACGTCAACACATAGCTATATGTCAACATATAGGTACACGTCAACATGTTGAACAACATTCTTCCAGATGTAGTGGAAAACAACTGCACTATTTCCACAGCCAGTTTGCTCCAGGGTATGTTGCCGGTCGAACAGGATTCCTGCACACAAACTAATCACAGGCATTAGTGAAAATAAGAACACATGTTGTCTACTTTTAAGAGGGATTAGTTTAAACAATATAAATGTGATAATATGTATTTACAATAAACCCAACAAGAATCCTCTGTGGTTCTCTGACTTCATCAGTCTGCAGGACTTCATCAGTCTCTCTCCTGGTTCTGGAGGAGTTCTGACCCACTCTTCTTTTCATTGTTGCTTCAGTTCTTTGAGGTTTCTGCTCAGCTCTCTGAAGGTTTCAGGTTCAGGTTCTGGACTCTGACTGGGCCGTTGATTTGATTTGATTTGATGTTTATTCATTCATTTTAAAAGAACAATACAAAACAGTTTCATCAGATACAAGAATACAAGTAGGATAAAATGAAAGGAGCAGAAAGAAGATGAAATCTTATTATATCTGCCCCTTATTTATTTCACAGTTTGTTCAACCAATGATAACCTTCAAACTACATCACAAAATGAATAACTCTACTTAATTTTTCTAACTGTAATACACAAACACACTAAGCTTCATCATATATAGTTTTTGAGCAAGTCCTTTTCGACCTTTTTCTTAAATGTATACATTGGGCAGCACGTTGGCACAACTGGTAGAGCTGCTGCCTCTCAGCGAGAAGGTTGCCGGTTCAAATCCCGGTCCGGGGCCTTTCTGGGTGGAGTTTGCATGTTCTCCCCGTGCATGCGTGGGTTTCCTCCGGGTACTCCGGTTTCCTCCCACAGACCAAAAAACATGCTTGTTAGGCTGATTGGTGACTCTAAATTGACCCTAGGTGTGAGTGTGAGAGTGGATGGTTGTTTGGTGTGAGTGAGACAGGTCCCTCTTGTAAATGAGTCCCCGTGACTCAACGAGGCTAGCCTGTATAAATAAAGGTTGAATGAATGAATTGATTTTGCATTTTTAACATCACTCTCCAGAACATTCCACAATCCAACTCCCTGAATTGAGGTAGACCGTCCCTTTAAGCTGGTTCTGAATTGTGGTTTGATGAATATCTGTCCCTTTAAGATTGTAATAACTTTGTCTAAATTTCTTTGGATATTTAAAGGTAATGTGTTATTATGAGCCCTATACATACCGTATTTTCCGTTGTATTGGTCGCACCGTTGTATAGGTCGCAGTGTCCAATATTTATCAATAAATTGGAAAAATCCATAAATAGGTCGCACGGGTGTATAGGTCGCACCTACGTCACCGCCGACGTAACGCGTCATCCACCGCTGACGCACCGCGTGACCGCTGAGTCAACCCGGCAATATGGACCGAGTGTTTAGCTCTGCTGCTAATGTCTGCCAGAAGCTAACAAAGCTAAAAACGAGAGGAGTCCGTCTCTCAGAAAATGAATAAAAAATTGAATTTTATGTCAAATGTTTTCTCGAGGCCATAGTAACGTACATTAAAGCTCCTATAATTACATTCTGTATGCAGAATAAATATACACCGAGTGGTTTTGAAGCCATTTACGACGTTAACAGAAGTAAACAGATATAAAACAAAGCCTAACACGAGACCATGCCCGCCTCTGACACGAATAAAAATCGAATCTCATCTCAAATGATTCATCCAGGACATAGTTAAGTACATTGGAGTGGTATAATTACTCTGTAAGCAGAAATAAATATACACCGAGTAGTTTTGAAGCTATTTAACTAAGCAAACCGAAGTAAAACCACAAGCTAAAAAAGCTAAAAACGAGAGGAGTCCGTCTCTCAGAAAATGAATAAAAAATCGAATTTTATGTCAAATGTTTTCTCGAGACCATAGTAACGTACATTAAAGCTCCTATAATTGCATTCTGTATGCAGAATAAATATACACCGAGTGGTTTTGAAGCCATTTACGACGTTAACAGAAGTAAACAGATATAAAACAAAGCCTAACACGAGACCATGCCCGCCTCTGACACGAATAAAAATCGAATCTCATCTCAAATGATTCATCCAGGACATAGTTAAGTACATTGGAGTGGTATAATTACTCTGTAAGCAGAAATAAATATACACCGAGTGGATTCAATGTTATTTATAACAAATACAGAAGCTAACACTCGAAGCTACATGCTACAAAAAGATCGTTTTTTTTTTTTTTTACCTCAAACATCTAATAAAGGTACTCACTTGTAAACGTCCCCACTGTGATTCCATTCTGTAAGTTTCAGAAAAATCCGCTGAGTGGTTCTTGACTTATCTTGCTAACAAACAGCAAACAAACAGAGCTAACAGAAGCTACCTCCAGCCCAGAGGCAGACAGAATCAGTCAGAGCAGAGGAGCGTTTTTTCGGGCACAGGAGGAGAAGGTCCTCGCTACTTGCACAGGAGCTGGAAACGTTCTTCTTCTTGGGTTGGTGTACTGGTACTCATG
>JBBPBX010010476.1:0-12025 GCA_038048925.1 Garcialebias charrua
GGTGCTAATGATCCATTGTTAGGCTGATGGCCCTCCTTGATCATGTGAGCAGCTGGTTTCAGGCTGTCATCAGCCAACTGGTTGTGCAACACTGTGGGAGGGTGCTATTTATAAGACTGAGCTGAACACAGCAACTCAGACTGAGGAAGTCTTTCGGACGAAAGACGAAACGTTTCTACATTTTTTTTGCTTTGTTTTGTTTTTTGAATGTCCAGAGGACCAGACTTAGCTTTTTTGGATTGTTCTACCTGGATTATTGAGCATGCATCAGAGTTAACTGATTTTGATTAATCACATCCATGAACATACTGTATACCGTACACCAAACTGTTTACAGGGGATGAAAGGTATTGAACATACATACATACGTGCATATACAGTACATACACATACACATACACACATACAGTATATATCACATATGTCAAAGTGGCGGCCCTCGGGCCAGATCCGGCCCGCAAACTCATTATTTATGGCCCCCTGGATGATAAAAAATAAAAATAAAAATTGTGATGGCCTTGCTTCTCCCCTTACAGCCATCCTCTCCACACCATTATTATGAAATATGTATTCTAGTAAGGAGCTAGTGGAGTTTTTTTATTATTATTTATTTATAATATCATATTGAGCATGCATCAGGGTTATTTATAATATATTAGTTATAAATAGCTAGCTAGGCTCACCACCTATGGGAGGGGCCAAAGGGTCGGGTGCAATGTGGGATGGGTGGTGGCCGAGGGCGGGGACCCTGGCGGTCTGATCCTCGGCTACAGAAGCTGGCCATTGGGACATGGAATGTCACCTCTCTGGTGGGGAAGGAGCCTGAGCTAGTGTGTGAGGTTGAGAGGTTCCGGCTAGAAATAGTCGGACTCACCTCAACGCATGGCTCTGGCTCTGGAACCAGTTTCCTTGAGAGGGGTTGGACACTCTTCTACTCTGGAGTTGCCCCTGGTGAGAGGCGCCGAGCAGGAGTGGGCATACTTGTTGCCCCCCATCTTGGTGCCTGTACGTTGGGGTTCACCCCGGTGAACGAGAGGGTAGCCTCCCTTCGCCTACGTGTGGGGGGACGGGCTCTGACTGTTGTTTGTGCCTATGCGCCAAACGGCAGCGCAGATTACCCACCCTTTTTGGAGTCCTTGGAGGGGGTATTGGAGAGTGCGCCTCCTGGGGACTCCCTTGTTCTGCTGGGGGACTTCAACGCTCACGTGGGCAATGACAGTGAGACCTGGAGGGGTGTGGTTGGGAGGAACGGCCCCCCTGATCTGAACCCGAGTGGTGTTTTGTTGTTGGACTTCTGTGCTCGTCATGGATTGTCCATAACGAACACCATGTTCAGGCATAAGGGTGTACATATGTGCTCTTGGCACCAGGACACCCTAGGTCGCAGTTCGATGATCGACTTTGTTGTCGTCTCATCTGATCTGCGGCCGCATGTCCTGGACACTCGGGTGAAGAGAGGGGCGGAGCTGTCAACTGACCACTACCTGGTGGTGAGTTGGCTCCGATGGTGGGGGAGGATGCCGGTCAGACCTGGCAGACCCAAACGTATTGTGAGGGTCTGCTGGGAACGTCTGGCAGAGTCTCCCGTAAGACGGAGCTTTAACTCCCACCTCCGGGAGAGCTTTGAACACGTTCCGAGGGAGGCGGGGGACATTGAGTCCGAGTGGGCCATGTTCCGCGCCTCTATTGTCGAGGCAGCTTATCAGAGTTGTGGCCGCAAGGTTGTTGGTGCCTGTCGTGGTGGCAACCCTCGAACCCGGTGGTGGACACCGGCGGTGAGGGATGCTGTCAGGCTGAAGAAGGAGTCCTATTGGGCCTTTTTGGCCTGTGGGACCCCGGAAGCAGCAGATAGGTACCGACAGTCCAAGCGGCATGCGGCTCGGGTGGTTGCTGAGGCAAAAACTCGGGCGTGGGAGGAGTTCGGAGAGGCCATGGAGAATGACTTCCGTACGGCTTCGAGGCGATTCTGGTCCACCATCCGGCGTCTCAGGGGGGGAAAGCGGTACGCGACCAACACCATTTATGGTGGGGATGGCGTGCTGTTGACCTCAACTCGGGATGTTGTGAGTCGGTGGGCGGAGTACTTCGAAGACCTCCTCAATCCTACTGGCACGTCTTCCACTGAGGAAGCGGAGCCTGGGGACTTTGGGTCGGGCTCTCCAATCTCTGGAGCTGAGGTCACCGAGGTGGTTAAAAAGCTCCGCGGTGGCAGGGCTCCAGGGGTGGATGAGATTCGCCCTGAGTTCCTTAGGGCTCTGGATGTTGTGGGGTTGTGTTGGCTTACGCGACTCTGCAATATCGCGTGGACATCGGGGGCAGTTCCCTTGGATTGGCAGACTGGGGTGGTGGTTCCCCTATTCAAAAAGGGGGACCGTAGGGTGTGTTCCAACTATAGGGGGATCACACTCTTAAGCCTCCCTGGTAAGGTCTATTCAGGGGTTCTGGAGAGGAGGGTCCGTCGGATAGTCGAACCTCGGATTCAGGAGGAGCAGTGTGGTTTTCGTGCTGGTCGTGGAACACTGGACCAGCTCTACACCCTCAGCAGGGTCCTGGAGGGTGCGTGGGAGTTTGCCCAACCAGTTTACATGTGCTTTGTGGACTTGGAAAAGGCATTCGACCGCGTCCCTCGGGGGGTTCTGTGGGGGGTACTCCGGGAGTATGGGGTACCAGGCCCATTGATATGGGCTGTTAGGTCCCTGTACGACCGGTGTCAGAGCTTGGTCCGCATTGCCGGCAGTAAGTCAGGCTCGTTTCCAGTGAGAGTTGGACTCCGCCAAGGTTGCCCTTTGTCACCGATTCTGTTCATAACTTTTATGGACAGAATTTCTAGGCGCAGCCAAGGTGTTGAGAGGATCCGTTTTGGTGGCCTTAGAATCGCTTCTCTGTTTTTTGCAGATGATGTGGTCCTATTGGCTTCATCAGATCGTGATCTACAGCTTTCGCTGGAGCGGTTTGCAGCCGAGTGTGATGCGGCCGGGATGAGGATCAGTTCCTCCAAATCCGAGGCCATGGTCTTGAGCCGGAAAAGGGTAGCATGCCCTCTCCGGGTCGGGGATGAGGTCCTGCCCCAAGTGGAGGAGTTTAAGTATCTCGGGGTCTTGTTCACGAATGAGGGAAAACTGGAGCGTGAGATCGATAGGCGGATAGGTGCAGCATCCGCAGTGAAGCGGGCGCTGTACCGGTCTGTCGTGGTGAAGAGAGAGCTGAGTCGAAAGGCAAAGCTCTCAATTTACCGATCGATCTACGTTCCCACCCTCATCTATGGTCATGAGCTTTGGGTTGTGACCGAAAGAACGAGATCTCGGATACAAGCGGCTGAAATGAGTTTTCTCCGCAGGGTGTCTGGACTCTCCCTTAGAGATAGGGTGAGAAGCTCAGTCATCCGGGAGGGACTCGGAGTAGAGCCGCTGCTTCTCCACATCGAGAGGAGCCAGTTGAGGTGGCTCGGGCATCTGGTTAGGATGCCTCCTGGACGCCTCCCTGGTGAGGTGTTCCGGGCATGTCCCACCGGGAGGAGACCCAGAGGAAGACCCAGGACACGCTGGAGGGACTATGTTTCTCGGCTGGCCTGGGAACGCCTTGGGATTCCCCCAGAGGAGCTGCTCCATGTGGCTGGGGAGAGGGAAGTCTGGGCCTCCCTACTTAGGCTGCTACCCCCGCGACCCGACCCCGGATAAGCGGACGAAAATGGATGGATGGATGGATAAATAGCTACATTATAAAACAATGTAAAATACTAAAAGCAGGAGCATGTCTGTTTTGATTTATCAGAGTCAGAGAGTCAGAGTCAGAGAGAATTTATTGTCATTTGCACCGCATGTAGTACATGTGTTGAAAACGAGATTATGTACACAGGGTCCCAGTTACATCCAACAACAAATGCAAGAGAAATACAATAATAACATCTAGGATTAACTAAGAGAGACATCACATCAGCTAGTAATACACTAAGCCCTAATGTAGTAGAAAAACATCATTATAAACAGCAGCACGAACATGAGCAGATGGTCACAGATGAACGCAGCAACAAGAAACAGATCAGTATCAGTATGATGTGACATTTTGCAGTGTTTATTCTTATTATTTATTTATTCATGAGTCTGACAGCCTCAGGGTAGAAGCTGTTTCTCAGTCTAGTGGTTCTACATTTGATGCTCCTCAACCTCCGTCCCGAGGGGAGTGGTGCAAAGATAGATAGATAGATAGATATAGATATATACTTTATTGTCCCCAAGGGGAAATTTGTCTTGGACATCGTACGCCAAACAACACTTCTACCAACAATACAGTCACATGAACACAAAACAATTTAAAAGCATATAAAATAAAAACCTATTGCTCAGTTAAAAACACATTGCTTTTAAAAACACACATTGCTCAATAAGACCATTCAATGCTCAATAAAAACACATTTTGCACATTCCCACATACATCCAGCAGTAAATGAAACAACAATCAGACCAGAGCATCAGCAGCATCATGGAAAACTTACTATATACCTACTTTATTTAACAATCTGATCGATGTGGGGATAAAAGAATTTTTAAATCGGTTAAGTCTAAAAGCAGGGACTCTAAACCGTTTGCCAGATGGTAACAGTTCGTATTGTGAGTTCAGGATGTGAGCGGGGTCAGACAGTACCCTCCGTGCTAGTCTGAGGACAGACTCATCATAGATAGACTGCAGGGAGAAGTTATCAGTTCTTCCTATCACCTTCATTGCAGTTTGTACCATACGATGAAGTTTAGATTTAAGTTGCACAGAAAGATTGCCATACCACGCTGACATCCCAAACCTAATGATGCTTTCCAGTACGGCCTGATAGAATAAAAACATGAGCTTCTTGTTAACCCCAAAGACTCTGAGTCTGCGTAAAAAGTACAGTCTCTGCTGTAGACGGGAGCACAACATGTTAACATGAATTTCCCACTTGAACAGATTATCTAGGTGGACACCCAGATATCTGTAAGAACAGACCTGGTTTATTTTCTGGTTGTGAATAAAAAGTGGGAGATTATCACCCAAAGACTTGGGGTCAATCAGCATCTCTTCTGTTTTCCTGGCATTAATAATAAGGTGGTGGTCATCACACCATTGAACAAATGATTGAACCTCATTAAAATAAGATGAGGAGTCCATATCCTCATGCAGCAAGCTGAGAATAGCAGTGTCATCAGAGAATTTAAAAACATAATTCCCGGGGCAGCTGCTGATGCAATCATTTGTGTAAATGGTGAAGAGGACAGGAGAGGTAACGCAGCCCTGGGGAACCCCAGTGCTGATGGACCTTGGCTCTGATAAGGTTTTATTGACTCTAACAAGCTGTGATCTTTTTGTTAAAAAAGAATAAAACCATTTAATAAGAAGAGGGTTAAGATTCATCTGCTGTAATTTCTTAATAAGCAGGTGAGGCTGTACGGTATTAAAAGCAGAGCTAAAATCTATAAACAGAAGACGGGCGTAGGCCTTTGGGTTTTCAAGATGTTTAAGAGTTAGGTGTGTGATGCCATTAATAGCATCATCTGTACCCCGTCTCTGTCTGTAAGCAAACTGGAAAGGATCAAGACCAGGGTTTATCTCTGATTTCAAGAGGGACGCAACATATTTCTCAAAACACTTCATAACTATTGATGTCAGTGCCACTGGTCTATAGTCATTATTCTCAGATGGACTTGATTTCTTGGGGATCGGAATAATAATTGACTTCTTCCAAAAAGAAGGAACCGTATGTTGGTCAAGTGATTGCTGAAAAATAGGGCACCAGACTGGAGTGAGCTCTTCAGCACAGGTTTTTAAAAGAAAGGCAGAAATACCATCAGGACCAGCAGATTTATTTTTACTAACTCCACTAAACAGCGCCTGAATTTTGTAAGGATTAACTTCCAGTTGGGTACAGGAATCATCAAGATCAATGGACTGAAGAACTTCATCACACTTTGAAGTAGGATCTTGTGTTTCAAACCTCATAAAAAAATTGTTGAGCTCATTAGCTTTTTTAAGATCATCATCTGTGATGAGACACTTTCTCTTTGTAGTCATATTGACTGCTGTTTTCATAGAGTCCCATAACTTTTTTGGATCCTTCAATGCAAAGTTCTTCTCCATAATGTCCCTATGTTTGTTCCTAGCTTCTCTCAGTCTTTGGTCGAGTTCTTTTTGCACTATTTTCAACCCTGTATAGTCCTGTTTTTTAAAAGCTATTTTCTTGCGGTTAATACAGTTCTTAACTTCTTTATTTATATAAGGTTTGTTATTTGGATATACTTTAACCACCTTTTTTGGAACCACACAATCAACACAGAACTTTATGTAATCGGTTATTGTTTCAACAGCAAGATTAATCTCCAGTTTGTTAAAAATGTCCCAGTTTGTGCATAAAAAAGAGCCCTTTAGAGTCTCAATACTGTCTTCGGACCACACAGATACTGTCTTGAGCTGTGGTTTGTTCCTTTTAAGCATAGTTTTGTATGTAGGGATTAGATGCACTGTATTGTGGTCAGAGTTAGAGAGGGGAGGTTTTGGTTTAGAACAATATGCATTCTTTATGTTACCATAGCATTTGTCTAAAACTCTGCTGTCCCGGGTGGCACAGTTAACAAATTGTTCATACCCAGGGAGGGATAACTCTAATTTACAGCTGTTAAAATCCCCCATTATAAAAACAGGAGCTCCAGGTGAGCGGGTCAGTTGATCCTGGACACAGTCTGCAATTTGAGCTGCTGCCCGTGCAGCGTTGCCGCTGGGAGGGACGTAAACGGCACAAATTAAAATGTTGCCAAACTCCCTGGGAAGATAATGGGGTCTCAAAGAGAGACACAGCAGCTCAACATTTGAGTTGCATATGGTTTCCCTCACAGTGTGATTCTGCACCAGGACTCACTGACGTACACGCAGATGCCTCCTCCGCGGCTCTTCCCCGAGTTCTCATTACGGTCCGCCCGAACAGCAGAGAACCCCTCCAGCTCGATAACAGAGTCAGGGATGTCAGATTTGAGCCAGGTCTCCGTGATCACCAGCATGCAGGACTCCCGGTACTCAAAGCATACCTTGGCGTTAATGCGGAGCTCATCCATCTTACTCCTCAGAGAGCGTGCGTTGCAGAGTAAAATGCTGGGCAGAGGTGGCCGACTGCCTCGTCGGCGGAGCCGTTGCCGTACTCCTCCCCTTCTGCCTCTCTTCCGTCGAAGTCGACCTCCTGGTGGTTTAATTCTCACCGATTCAGGCAGGTTCGCAGGCGGTGTAGTTGAAGCAGGGCGAAGAGAAAGCAACGCGTCACTGGAGTAAGTGAGAAGATGGCCTTCCTCATGTGGAAAAGTTTGACACATATGCAGAAGTTTTAAGACGATGAGCGCCAGGAGCAGTTTTTGTATAAATGATGCCATCGTGCTACAAAATGCTCAAACACAGTCACTCCAAAAGATAGGCAAGATTAAAAAAAAGAAAAAAGAAATAAAATAAAAGATGATTAAACAACAGCGGCAGAAGTAGCGCACGAGTCCGGGTCGCCAGCAGAGCAGCGCACCTGCAGCTCGTTATTATATGATATTCAGTAATAAAAAGAAAACTGTTGATGTTCCACTCAAAATTGAGGGTGTTGAGATTTGTAGAGTGAGTGAGGTGAAGTTTTTGGGTGTTATCATTGATGACAAACTGACATGGAAACAACACATAAATTCTGTAAGAATAAAAATAGCTAAATCGATTGCAGTACTGTACAAAGTCAGAGACCTATTGAATGATAAAGCTCTGTATTTGTTGTATAACACAATCTTTGGCCCTCATGCACGAAAATGTTCGTATTTTTATCCTAAATTTCTCCTACTTTTGTTCGTACGAAGCGTTCGTACGAACATGCCACGTCAGATCCAACAAAGTCTTCTATCCACAGGAAAAGCGTGTAAACGGGCTGCTTAAAGTTGATGGATCCCACCTGTTCTACTCACCTGCGCGTGCTCGCGGGAAGGTTATTTACATAATTCCCACCCCTCAAAACACCATATAAGGATATAGTTTCCTGCCACCGCGAGCAGGAAGTGTCCATTCATTCCGGCTTTTATGCGTCAGAAAACACACAAACGCGTTTGGCGAATTAAAATTGACTCGCCTTTGATCATATAGTGTCAGCCCCGGATCTGAGCGCAGACCCACACAGAATACAGATGACATCAGTGAGCGCCCACAGTCAACAGGCAGTTTATATTAAAAATGACATGAAACAACTGTATAAGCTGGTTTCGCTTTTTTTTCCCCCTCTCTGCAGTGTGTGTGTGTGTGTGTGTGTCAGTGCCTCCAACAGGCATTCAGAAAACACACAAACACGGTTTGACTCGCCTTTGATCCCCCCTGACCCACCATAGTTCATCAGCCCCGGGATCTGAGCCGAGCAGACTGACTGAAGACGCGCGATGATCCACACTCAGAACACAGATGACAGTGCGCCCGCAGTCAACAGGCAGTTTAAATAAAAAATGACATGAAACGACTGAATAAGCTGGTTTCGCTTTTTTCTCCCCTGTCTCTGCAGCGGCGCTGTGTGTGTGTGTGTGTGTGTGTGTCTGGTCGACAGTGGCACGGGGTGGGGGGGCCGTGCCGACAGTGGCGCGTGGCGTGGTTGCGCGGGGCGCGTTGCGTGGCACACGGTGGTCGACATGAGTGGCGCGGGGGGGGGGCGCGCGGCGTGGTTGCGCGGGGCGCGTTGCGTGGCACACGGTGGTCGACATGAGTGGCGCGGGGGGCGCGTTGCGTGGTGGCGCGGGGGGGCGCGTTGCGTGGCACACGGTGGTCGACATGAGTGGCGCGGGGGGGCCACGCGCTGGTGGCGCACGGTGGACGTGGGGGGGGTGTTGAAGCCGCTTTATTTTAATTAAACCAATATGTGTGGTTGCATTTAATTGTTTTTAAACAAAATATTTTCTAAATAACGAAATATAAAGTTATTAGTGGAGAAAAGGCCGTCTGGATAACAGCAGACCGACTCCTCGTAAAATATACGACAGGTCTGGACCACACGTAAATTTTGTTCGTATCTGAAAGAAATCTTAGGATACGAAAACATTGTTGAATGCCACAAATGATCCTAAATCACTCGTACGCACAGTTTAAGAACAAATCTGTGCGTACGAACGGTTCGTGCATGAGGCCCATTGTGCCACACTTAATCTATTGTAATTGATGTTTGGGGGAAAGCGTGTAAAACAATCACAAAGCCTATTTTTGTATTACAGAAAAGAGCTGTAAGAATTATCACTAGAAAACATTACCGTCATCCATCAAGTACATTATTTTATCAACTGAAGTTATTGAAGTTCCATGATTTGGTAGACTATAATATTTTATCAGTTATGTATAGGGCTCAAAATAATGCATTACCTTTAAATATCCAAATGCATTTTGTTAAAAGACAAAGTTGTTATAATCTTAAGGGGACAGAGATGTTTGTAAAACCACAATTCAGAACTAGTTTGAAGGGACGTTCTACCTCAATCCAGGGAATTAGATTATGGAATGGCTTGGAGAATGTAGTTAAAAATGCCAAGTCAATGTTTACATTTAAGAAAATGATCAAAACAAATGTGTTAAAAAATATATATGAAATAGCGTAATGTGTATTGTATTAGTTAGAAAATTAGAAAGAGTTAGTCATTTTGTACTGTTGGTTGAAGATTATTATTGTTTAATCTGATTGTTGGAAAAAAGGGGCAGATATAATAAGATTTATTCTTCTTTCTGCTACCTTTCATTTTTTTATATTTTGTACATTATCATTTATGGGATTGTCTTGTATTGTTTCTTTTGTAAAAAAAAAAAAAGAACAAATTTAATAAACATAAACATAGTTACAGTAGAAGAGTTAAATATGGAGGTGAATAACCAGCGACATCTTATAAATGAGGGTAAACCAATTAATTTCATGATGACCATGTAGCGAAGGGCATTTTACCAACAGAGTAGAGGCAATGGTGTTCTATTTGTAACAAAACCAATAGTAGAGTGATAACCTGTGTCCAGCTTACAGAGGACAGCCTTAAGCAGTGGTGCAGTCTACAATTCTGTAGTGGGTATACTGTGCCTAAAAATCAAGTACACTTGTTAGTACAATGTAAACATCCATTTATTTTGTTTTTTAAGCATAGTGAACATTTCCAATTTTTTTGTACAACAGTAAGCTTTAAAGGGGACCAAATGTAGGATATATAATTTTTGGTGATGTATCTGTGTGCTATCCAGACCATTTTCAGTCAATTTTATACACAAAATAATGATTAGATAATAAAATATCCCCTTTCTAATTCTGCCAAATTTCACTTCCGTTCAAAACAGGCTGTTTATGATAATGAGCTCGGAAGTGCACGCCCGTCAAAACTCTGTCTCCGCCCTCTGTAACTGCCAGTATCTCAAATCTGTTGTTGTTTTAAAATTAGCCTTTTTTTATTACTCGTTTGACTTACTGTTAGTGCTAGCTTAAAAAATAACTTACCGAAAGCTGTTTGTGTGCGCCGCCATTAGCTGCTCCTTTTTATCATGCCCTCCCGAATCCGAGCTCTTCCTCCTCCTTCGGTAACAAACAGCCCGCGTAGCTCCTGCTAGTTGCATGCAGCGCTTTGGTCCACGGTTGCACATCCAATCCAGACAAACGCAAAGAGTGTTTCCAGTTAATTTGTCCATATGAGGCAACCTAACCTCTGACCGGACCGGACCCACACTGTCCTCAAAAGCCAGCAGCTAACTGCAGCCCGATCTCTCCGGAAAAAAAAAAAAAAAAAGATGCCGCGACCGGGAAGCGAACCCGTGTCCTTCGGATAACGAGTCCAATTCACTACCTCTAGACCAACCGGGCAGTTATGCAAAAAGCAGTCTTTCATCGTATAAGAAACAATCACAACCACCTACATTTAGAACGCTGAAGTTTTGATTAGATTTTGATGAAGTGAAAGGTATTCTTAAAATAAATAAGTTGCTAATCTGAAAATATATCGATCAGTGGTGCTTGATGGTACAGACTGTCGTCCCGCGAGTAAGTGTGTGTGTGTGCACAGTTTTCTGCCGGCTGCGCGTTGGGAGCGATATTACACTAAAACGTAAAAATAACAATTATAAAGTATTATTATGTCGATGTATATATCTAGTTTCACCCCGATTTCTCCGAAACAAAAGGCTTTAAATAAAAAGGGGAAAAAAAACGATGCCGTTGACAGGAGGCGAACTCTAGTCTCCTGTGTGCCGCTCAAGTGTCGTAACCGCTCGACCAAATTGACAGTTGTGCAAGAGCAGTCCTCCATCATATAAGAAACAAGTCCAAACCGCGAGAGTGTGTGTGCACAGTTTCAACGAGACAGAGTTCATTCAAACAAGGTAATAAAACATTCTGGTTTTACTCAAGATGTGCTGCTGGCTGGAGCAGGGCTGAGCCCATAGCCCCCCCGGGGGCTAAATAAATGAATAAATAAATAAATGACCGCCAGGTCAGTTCCTAAACTGCTCGGCAACCGTGACGTTTTTTATACTGAAGTGGGTTGAGCCGCACCAGGGGTTGCTAGTTGAGGGGCTGGACTCAGGTTTGGTGTGGGTTGTGGTTACGGTTTGTGACGTCACAAACCGCAGGAAGTGCAATCGGAGTGTTTCTATCTAAGATAAATAAATCTACTTAGAGTAAATAAACCACTGGGTGCATTTTTTTAGCACTAGGACTGTTTTTTTATGAAGTACATACCCAAAGTTCAGTAAAAAAAACATTAAAAAGTGAATTTTGAATGTGTGGTCCCCTTTAAAAACATGTAATAGAATTTATAAAACAGTATCAAAGTCAAACATGTTCAAGTATTAAGTACTAAGTACAGAATTATACAATGATTCACTGGATAAACAAGTATAATAAACAAGCGCTATAGAGAGATTGTTACAGAAGTGTTTAAAACTTCCGTTTAGTGTATCAATGACACTGTCTAATGTTATGTATCAATGGGCACTTTTAAGTGAGTATACTGAACTTCTTAAGCTTTTCTAGTGGGTATACTCTGTATACCCG
>JBBPBX010010476.1:12529-57807 GCA_038048925.1 Garcialebias charrua
GAATTTTGACGTAACTCGAAATATACGTCCAAACTGCACCTTATACGTACAGTACTGTATTTTACCAAGCACTTAGCCTATCCTAACACAGTACCCAACATAATTATCAAAAAACATACATTTCAGAGCCATAATGAAGGGAAAAAAATAATTAATTTCCCACTCTGGAATGCTGGTGAAGCCTTTCCTCAGTTCCTCCCTCCTCCGGATTCTGCATTCGTTTACGTTGTAGAATCGCTGTCCATAAAACAGCTACTTTTCCACAGCTACTGCCTGTTTCTGCATGTCCAGCTTGCTCCAACAAGTTTTGTTTTGTGAATGTCCAGAGGACCAGACTTAGCTTTTTTAGAGAGTACAGGGCAAGCTGTAGCCTCCGCAACTAAACCGGAAACTGCCGGAAACTGCGTAAATCAGCTTCAAAATAAAATTATTCAAAATAATATTTTTTTTTTTATGGGAGGTGCATCGTAACCGCGAAACGTTGTAACTCGAGGCCATCGTAAGTCGAGGACTACCTGTATTTATAGCAACTTTATAGTAGTCCTGTCATGCTCTTATATTGCATTACCTGTGTTTTTGCTACTCAAATAATAAAATTCATGAACTGAAGAATTTGAAAGCAGTGGTGACAGAAAATGTGACAGCATTGTGCTGATGATTGCTCTGGGGAGAAGTGTGGATCCATGTCTGTTTGGTGTGGACAGTGAAGGCATCGTTCGTTTGTTCTGAATAATACGCAGCTGTTATTGTGAGCTCCCTCTGCACAGGCCTGGTGTCTTCTGTCCTCTGACACCCAGCAGTCTGATAACATGGTGCTGACTGTGTGTCACCCACAGAGCCTCCAGAGTGGGTGTCAGAGGCGCAGAGCCAGCTCAGCATGATCGGCTCCGATGTGCTCATCAAGTGCTCAGCCAGGGGGACCCCGCAGCCGACCGTCACATGGAGGGTGAACGGTAAACCTCTGCCGGGTGAGTCTCACTCTAATCTCTACCTAATCAATGTAGAAATTATTTCTCTTGGTCATTATTATTTTTAAAAACAGCCCAAAAGTGAAAATAAATAAATGATTAGTATGAAAGTCAATCCATAGAAACACAACTTTTCCAAAACACTCGGTGTTTCCCACAAAATATGCTTTAAGAAGGAAGGAAAGTTTTTAGTGCAGGGAGGGGGAGCGGTGGTGCAGAGGTTAGAGAAGGTGGACCTGTGATTGGAAGGCCGCCAGTTCAACTCCCCGGACCAACAACATCAAACTGGGGGTGGGAAAGGTGAAGCAGTCACACCTGCCTCCACCCTCGTTTGCCCCACTCTGGGCCCTTGAGCAAGGCCTTCAACCCCCTCCATCTGCTCCCCCGGAAGCCCTAGATATCAGCTCTCTGCTCCACACAGAGGGCTAGGTGGCTCGGTGGACTGTGGTTGTGTCAGGAAGGACATCAGGCATAAAAACAATCACAAAGTCTTCATGTGAATTAGTTCGCTGTGGCGACCCCCTGAAGAAGGGAGCAGCTGAAAGAAAAAAAAAGAATAAAGAAAAAATAACTAAAAGGTTTAAAAACATTTGAAATGTCTTCTAATTTAGTCGTAGTAAGCTTCACTGCATCTAGATTAGGTTTGTGCATTAGTGTGACATGCTGATGTAATGTCCGTTGTGTCAGGAAGAGGCTGCTGAAATGAAGTGCATGCATTTCAAGAGCTAGGCCTTCAGTGAGGATGTAATCTAATACTCCAAATGTGCCACCATGTCATTTTACTTTCTGTTCTGAAATTAAATGACTCACAACAGGAAGTGCTTCTCCTCTTTTTATTCATCAAGTGCCACATGTGAGCCACTCTACGTCAGCCTGGCGAAGGGTTAATGTTGCTGTCAGTTATTAAACAAACTCTTCCTGGAGACACTGGCGGAGTTGGCCTTCTTTGATCACAGTGAAGTCCTAACCAATGAGAGCAACTTCTGTTTCTGTGTGGAAACAAACATTTTAAATAATATGATAATCTGAATGGATATATGTACTGTCATAAATACAATTAAAACTTGAGTCGCTCATCTGCGAAGTAGTTTACAGAATAATGGTCAGCAGACGCATACGACTGAATGAAAGGTGCAGAACAAGGGCGTCAGAAGCATCCGTAATGTGGGGGAGGACACAATGATGTGTGTGGGTGTGTGTGTGCATGCGTGCGTGCGTAAAGAGTGCACACTAGTGTACAATAAAGCAGCATTTCACCCAGATTTCCTTTAATTCCACACAATTAAAACATCCAAAAAAGCTAAGTCTGGTCCTCTGGACATTCAAAAAACAAAACAAACCAAAGCAAAAAAAAAAAAAACTGTAGAAACGTTTCGTCTTTCGTCCGAAAGACTTCCTCAGTCTGAGAAGCTGTGTTCAGCTCAGTCTTATAAATAGCACCCTCCCACAGTGGATCAACCAGTTGGCTGATGACAGCCGAAACCAGCTGCTCACATGATCAAGGAGGACCATCAGCCTGACGATGGATCGTTAACACCCTGATGGTTGTTTGCTATTCACAGAGGGCTGAGTGATACCAGCAATAACAGCATTGTAAGTGGGGGACAGTTGAACCCGGAGGCCTCCACCTCTGTTTAATGATGGACGGTTTCTTTTCACAAAGATGGCCTCCTTTACTCCTCTCTCAAACCAATTTTGAATGTCCAGAGGACCAGACTTAGCTTTTTTGGATTTTTCTACCTGGATTATTGAGCATGCATCAGGGTACAATTAAAACAAGTTTGTCACCAAGTTTGAAACCCCAGCTGTGGGTTTTAAAGACATTTTAACTTTAAAGGGGACCAATTATAGGCCCTATAATTTTTTATGGTATGTCTGTGGGCTATCCAGACCATGTTCATTAAATTTAATGCACAAAATAATTCTTAGATAATAAAATATCCCCTTTCTAGTTCTGCCTTTTCTGACTTCCGTTCAGAATGAGCTGTTTATGATAATGAGCTCTGAAGGCCACGCCCTTCAAAAATATGTTTACATTAACTCCGCCCTCCAAAGGGGACCCTGAGTCAGACACAGAGGCAGAAGACGTGAAAAAATAATAGCAGTACTGTGAAAAAAATGTATTCAAATTTTTACATTACATAAGAAATATATTTTTTCTCAGCAAAGAAATAATTGTTTTTACCGTGTTTTCTTGTAAAGTCCTTCGTGTGGGCTCGCTTCTGTGGCCGGCCGCCATTTTGGGCAGGGCAAATGAGGCGCTGTTGCATCACGTAGGCCGCTGAGAAACATCCATAAGTTCACCCTCCATGTTAAAAAGTCTTCGTCTGACTCTTCGAAAACAAGCAATAAGGCTGCAGAGTAACAAACTGGCTGCTAACTGCTATATAAAGAGCACTCTCTCTAGCCCCTTAGGGCAGGGACCGCTTTTTTTCACGGACCACATCTGGCGCTGACCGGATATGGTCCGTGAGCAGTCGTCCGGTTGATTTAAGAGCCCGTAAATAAGTTTTTTTGTTTTTACTGAGGTGCAACATACTTGCTATGGGAATTGTGCCCCCCGCGCGATTACCTGAAGGAATACAATCACGCCTTTATGGCTAGGGCGTCAACGTCGCGCCAGAAGCCCCGCCTTCTGGGTATTTAAGCGACTGATGCCCATCCATTTTTCTCCAAAATTGCACTTCACTGAGCTTTCAGCATTGAAAAGGGCCAGATATGTTGCACTTCGTTCCCTTCCTTCAGGGAACATGAGTTATGGTGCATAACTTTCAGTTCCCTTATCAGTCAGTCTCTCGGTGCAACATACTTGCTATGGGAACGTAATTCATTCACGCCCTTGAAATGCTCAGTAAAATGCATGCTAGTGTGAACGTCTGCCCTTGACCAGCAGGCATCTCAAGGCTACTTTCTACTGTGTGTTAGAAAGGACAGCCTGAGTGACGTCACACGCAGTAACGTCCAAAATGTAATGCTTTGCAAAAGTGTTTAATGAGCTCCAGTTCGCCGTAGCGCAGATGTCTGCAACTGGTACGCCCTTGAACAATGACCAGGAGGTGGCCAAGCCCCGAGTGGAGTGAGAGTGCACTCCAGAGGGCACCTGTTGACCTTTGCTACTGTACTCCCTTTTAATGGCCTCAGTCACCCAAAGTGAAAGGCGTTGTTTTGATAGGGCCTTTCCGGTAGCAGGTGCTGCAAAGCACATGAACAGTTGATTGTTTTTCTCCATTCGGCTGTTCTCTGCATGTAAGTGCGTAAAGCTCTCATGGAGCAGAGAGCCTTCAGCCTTTCCTGTTCCTGAGTGAGTACAGGTGCAGGTGGGAAGGAGGAGAGATCAAAGTCTAGACTCCTATGGTTCAAAGTCAAGACCTTGGGGGTGTATGCGGGAATAGGCCTTAGGGTGACCTTTGACCCATCAGGGACGAATCTGGTACACATTGGATATACAGACAAAGCATGGAGGTCATCCATGCGTTTTGCCGAGCAAAGTGCCAAGAGTAGAGCGGTTTTATAAGATAACAAGTCTATCTTAACCTCACTCAGTGGCTCGAATGGAGGATCACAGAGAGCCCCCAAGACCAGACTAAGATCCCAACCAAGGTTCAGGATCCTATTGGGTGGTTTTGTCCTAAGCACGCCCTTCATAAATCTTATTATGATTGGATGCACGCCAGGTGTCCTGTGTCCCCAGCCTTCTTGACAGGCTGAAATAGCTGATAGGAAAACTTTAATAAATGAGAAAGAACAAACATTTTCCAGTAAATCCTGAAGGAAAATCAGGAGCTGAGTCAGGTCGCATGAGTAAGAAATAATATTTCTTTCTGAGCACCAGGCCTCAAATACACGCCACTTCCGTGCGTAGAGGGACTGTGTTGATACAGCACGAGCATTTTGTCTGATTTTTACCACATTTTCCGGCAGGCCTGATGCCATCAGCTTGTTCTTTTCTGCCAACAAGCTGACATTTTTAACAGTTCTTGGCCTAGGCGGCGAGGCTACTTCTTCTGGTGGCATAGTTCGACCTTAAAGAATAGCAGTTGGTGCATCCAGTTCCTCTCCATGGGCCGTGGAAGCCGTGACCCCTTGGAGGTCAACCAAGTTTGGAAGAAGGCTTTTTTATTGATATGCTGTCAGGCTGCTCTCATCGAGAGTGATCGATAGCAGATGCAACCTGTTGTCTTTATTAGACAGAAAAGGAGCAGAATGTCTGCTTTCTCTCTCCTTGTTTTGGGTCATGGGACTGAAAAGCTGCAAATTTTGTAAACGAGCAGATCTTCTGATCCCAATGTGTTTCCTGGATGGGTCCAGTTTACTGGTCCTTGGCTTTAACAGAGCGTTGGAACCAGACAAACCGGCCAGGGTCTGTGTTTCACCCGTTGGGAGGATACTGTTTAGAAGCAGAGCTGGACCAGCACAGTGAGAGAGGTCACGTGCTACGGGATCACTGCTTGGACATTGCTTGTCGCTCATTAATAATAAAGGGACAGTTGCAACGTGAGAACGTGGAGATGATTCTTTGTGTTTGGCAGACTTTAATTTGTTTGGTGATAAGGAGCCCAGTTCCCTTCGAATAACAGGAAGAGGAATCTGATTCAGCTCTGAGCTGTTTACACACACACCAGCCTGAACACAATTGCTTGTGTGAACGTGTGAAGCTAGTGGTCGCCTGTGGGCATCTGACGTGGCCTCCTTGTCATTAGATTCTGTTGGCGCGTCTCCCTGAGGCGCGGACATCTGTTTTCTTGTTGCTGTGTTCATCTGTGACCATCTGCTCATACAGACTCATGTTCGTGCTACTGTTTATAATGATGTTTTTCCACTATATTAGGGCTTAGTGTGTTACTAGTTGATGTTTTTCTTAGTTAATTCTAGATGTTATTACTGTTTTTCTCTTGCATTTGTTGTTGGATGTAACTGGGACCCCGTGTACATAATCTCGTTTTCATCACATGTACCACATGCGGTGCAAATGACAATAAAGACTCTCTGACTCTGACTCTGACATGTCACTGTTTGCTTGGTTAGTGTATTGGCCGCCCCGTCGTTCACAATGGTTCAGGGGCTGGAGCACGTGATCTCCCTCATCTGTCTCCATGAGGTGTGGGGGACCTGCTTGCAGACGCCTCTGTGCCTGTCCTCTACAGATGGAGCAGAGGCACCCTACCGGGGTTTATTGATTATGCTAACACACCGTGAGCCATGAGGGAGCGGGGGGAAACGGTCCCCTCCCTTTATGACGGCTGACAAGCCAGAGGGACCTGTTCTGTTGAAGTTACTTGTGTTTGTTGCTTTTTTTTTAATTTTTTTTTTAGAGTCAATAAAACAGAGAGGATCTGTTTTTTTAGCTTTATTCATGCTTAAGTGTAATGACATGTTTGATTTTATGTAACTCACAGCAGGAAAAACATGATTTGTGCATGCAACAGAGTTACCAGCCATTTGTACTGTGCTACAAATAAAGTTTGGATATGAACGGATCATTCCCCGTACCGCTTGGGTGGGTGACCGTGTAAAGTCAAGACGTGAAACTGGTTCATCAAGCACATTTTTGCCTGTCATCCCGGTTCACCGAGGAGGCCTTGTTTCTGACCGCCTGGCGGGGGACAAACCTGTTTTTGCTCCATGCGTGCTCGGTACGAGGTTGGCCCGGCGGTGGTCTCTGCCGATGCTCATCCTCGTAGGCCGGCCGCTTCTGCGGTGGGGCACGCGTTGCCGAGCGGTGTCGAGGCTGCGCAGGTCTGCCTCCAGCAGACTCCCTTGGGGGGCGAAGCTTCTCCTGGGAATGCCCACCCGGAGAGCTTCAGCCTGTTTGCGCCTTTGGTCCAGCTTGGTCTGAATTCGATCCAAAGCTTTTCCAAATAATCCCGTCGGCTCTATCGAGTGGTGGAGAAAAGGCACCTTTTGTCCCTCAGGGAGATCCGTTAAAGTCATCCACAGATGGTGTATCGCGATGACCACTTCCACCATGCCTTTGCCCTGAGCAACAGCGGCTGTCCCCATCAATGCGGAGCACGAAGTCTGTTGCTCTACGGGCTTCATCCAACCAGTCGGCTGCGGCCTGCTTGTCCGTTGTTACCTTGAGCTGTTACAGTTTTTCAGCTAGGTAAGCCTGCATCAACGCGGACGCGTTCATGGCGCGCACCACGAGTCCCTGAGCTCTGTAGCATTTCTCGAGAAGAGAAGCCGAGGCTCGACAAGCATTGCTGGGAAGAGTTGGTTTTGTCCTGGATGACTTGGGAGCCAGGTGAGACGCTAGCGTGTCCTCAATTTGAGGCACGTTGGCTATTCCTACCTCATCCATCCCGTCCATGTCGAGGAACTGTGAGAGTGGTAGGAGCATGGGAGCTCTGGGTTGAGGCCAGGTGCGAGTTAGTTCTGTGAGGAAGTCCGGGAACACGGGCATCCTTTGCCTCGTGGCGGCCTGCTACTTTGATTAAAAATAATTTCCTGCCAGCCTCATGACCTGTTGACGAGGCGGAGGCTCTGGCCATGGGATGTGCAGCGCGTCCGTTGCTCTGTGACACAGGTCGAACAGAGCAGGGATGGAAAAGTCAGTTTCTGGGAGCACAGGTACCGGGGTCTGGGAGAGGTCTTCTCCCTGTTCCTCCAGTTCGACGTCTGCGTCCTACGCGGAAAATTCACCTGAGGCTGAAATCGAGATCTTGTCCTCGTTCATCATGCCTCGAGTGTCGAATTCGACTGTTAAATCCACCATAGGAGCCAGCACGTCAGTGTTGTCACCCCATTCGACTTGTGTGCTATCGTGTAGAGCCATGTTCTCGAGCTCCGGCGTGGGAGTGAGGGACTCAGTGGTGTCCGCATCCACTGACACGGCTGGGGCGCCCATGGTCTTGGCGACGAGGGCAACCCGATGCCATAGCACCGCATCCAGCATCTGGCTGCAGTGTGGGCAAAAGTCGGGCGTATCCAGTGTTGTTTTTGCATGTAGCATTCCCAGGTAGACTGGATAGGCCTCATGGATGTCTGTCGCCGCGAGGGAGAAACCGTATCCGCTAGGACAGGCGCGCAAAGTTGGGCTCGCCGTCCTGCTGGTTTTCCTTGGAAGTTTTGTCTTTCGCTTTCCTTTCTCTGGAGGCATGTCCGAGATAAGGTGAGCAAGTCCTTCCAGAATCCTTTTTCTTTTAATTTGTTTAGACGTCTCCTCCGTCGTGTCGCTTTCGCCGGCTAGCCCGCTACGAATTAGCAGGGGTAGCGGTGTGACGCAGTTAGCGCCATCGAGCGAAGCAGTCTGTGGAGAGAGGATAAGAAAATACTTTGGGGTTAGAGAAAATGTGCCGAACTAGCTTTCGCTAATCCAGCAGTACGCAGGAATAATTCTCTGTGCGCTCTGTGTAGGGAGCAAGCTCACTTCTGGTTGAGCGATTAAGCAACAGAGAAGTCCCGTGAAGAGAGGTAGTTCAGGTTTAAGCGAGGTGAAAGGCAAATAAGAGAAAGATGGATGGTCGTCAGTCACTTAAATACCCAGAAGGCGGGGCTTCTGGCGCGACGTTGACGCCCTAGCCGTAAAGGCATGACTGTATTCCTTCAGGTAATCGCGTGGGGCGCAATTCCCATAGCAAGTATGTTGCACCGAGAGACTGACTGATAAGGGAACCCTGCTGCTTGCATTCTGCATTATTCAGACACAGACCGCTCTGACATGTCTGCTTTGTGTTCTCACCTGTTTGGGTCATCGACCGTGCGTGTCCACTGAGTGCAACGGCTGAATGAACGTCTGTTTGGGTGATGGATCAATTCCTGGAAGTATAGTCCCATCTGAAGCTTAACTCAACTTTATTTGACCTCTTTCAAGGCCGGTTAAATGGCCGCGTGTGGCTGGTGAAGTATGGCAAGCCATGTTTCCATGTAATTGGATCACGGCTGATCCGCTGACGCAATCAAAAGCCCGACACCGACCCAGCTCACCCATCTAACACATTATAATGACCCGGCCCAAATTCAGGTCAGGCCGGGCCAGGGTTCGGTCCCTGTTTAGAAATGACAGCTCTAATTCAGTGTCAGTAAAATCAGGGAAATTGTGAAGAATTCAAATCTTGAGCATCACATTTTGATTAAACGATAATGACTGAAACACTTCTGGTCCATTGCAGATTCTCCAGCGGCCAACAGGAAGGTATTTGATGACACCATAATGTTACACAATGCCAAAGCTTCTGACAGCGCGGTGTATCAGTGCGAGGCCTCCAACAAACATGGAACCCTCTTATCCAATGCCAACATCATGATTATGAGTAAGTCCAACAACCTTTCTTTCTTTGAGCTACAGTTTCCATCAGCTCTGCTTTACCATGTTTTCTCAGGTGTACGACATAGTCTAGACAAAGTCTTTGTTTCCCTGGGATTGTGAGAACGTGTCAGACATTGCAGGGAGTCATTTACAGGCTGATGACTGATGTGCCAAGATGGAGATGTGCTGGTGCTGGCATGTGCCCATGAAGCAGCGAGGAGCCCAGGGAAGGAGCGCTGTCTGCAGGCTGCCTTCCTTCATTCAGGCCTGCTGCTCTCCATGAAGAGCAACAGGCTGCGTTCTCTACCATTTATATGCTAACAAGTTCACGGCACATTGTGCACACTTCCCACTGCCATAAGAAAAACATGTGCTGTTGAATGAGTGCAGATAAAATAGCACAAACAGAACAATCCTTCCTGTTGCTGCGTGCAGCTGCACGGCGCCTGCACTCCCTGACACGGACGTTAATAAAGCTGGACGTTCTCTGAATGCTGCGTCCCAGCTGCTGCTCCAGCAAACACTCATGAGAGACAGAGCATTTTAATTAGAGGATTTGGCAACAACTGATAAGGTGCCGGAGCACAAATAAATTCTTATTCCATTGTTTCCTCTCTGATTTCATTTTCACATTTCTGAAAAACCCCACAGCCAAAACATTGGCCCTCATGCACGAAAATGTTCGTATTTTTATCCTAAATTTCTCCTACTTTTGTTCGTACGAAGCGTTCGTACGAACATGCCACGTCAGATCCAACAAAGTCTTCTATCGTCAGGAAATGTGTGTATATGAGCTGTGTAAATAATGATGAATCCCACCTGTTCTACTCACCTGCGCGTGCTCGCGGGAGGTTATTTACATAATTCCCACCCCTCAAAACACCATATAAGGATATAGTTTCCTGCCACCGCGAGCAGGAAGTGTCCATTCATTCCGGCTTTTATGCGTCAGAAAACACACAAACGCGTTTGGCGAATTAAAAGTGACTCGCCTTTGATCATAGTGTCAGCCCCGGATCTGAGCGCAGACCCACACAGAATACAGATGACATCAGTGAGCGCCCACAGTCAACAGGCAGTTTATATTAAAAATGACATGAAACATGAAACGACTGAATAAGCTGGTTTCGCTTTTTTCTCCCCTGTCTCTGCAGCGGCGCTGTGTATGTGTGTGTGTGTGTGTGTGTGTGTGTGTGTGTGTGTGTGTGGGTGGTCGACAGTGGCGTGGTGGCGCGGGGCGCGTTGCGTGGCACACGGTGGTCGACATGAGTGGCGCGGGGGGGGCGCGTGCGTGGCACACGGTGGTCGACATGAGTGGCGCGGGGGGGGCGCGTGGCGGTGGTGGCGCGGGGGGGCGCGTTGCGTGGCACACGGTGGTCGACATGAGTGGCGCGGGGGGCCACGCGCGGGTGGCGCAAGGTGGTGGACGTGGGGGGGGGTGTTGAAGCCGCTTTAATTAAACCAATATGTGTGGTTGCATTTAATTGTTTTTAAACTCAAAATATTTTCTAAATAACGAAATATAAAGTTATTAGTGGAGAAAAGGCCGTCTGGATGACAGCAGACCGACTCCTCGTAAAATATACGACAGGTCGGGACCACACGTAAATTTTGTTCGTATCTGAAAAAAATCCTAGGATACGAAAACATTGTTGGATGCCACAAATGATCCTAAATCACTCGTACGCACAGTTTAAGAACAAATCTGTGCGTAAGAACGGTTCGTGCATGAGGGCCATTGTTGTTTTTTTACACTCAGGAATCTTCAGTAATGCTACTTACTCATTGCAAAGTATAAACTCCACATAAAACATGCTGGTGAAGATTCTCAATCGTCCAGGATATGATAAAATCAAAAAGGCATTCAATACAAGATCAACTGGACTTTATTTGTTGCAAAAGACGTTTCGACCCCCCCTGGATAGGGGTCGAAACGTCTTTTGCAACAAATAAAGTCCAGTTGATCTTGTATTGAATGCCTTTTTGATTCCACATAAAACACTTGTCCTGAACTACGTCAAATTGTGCAGATGGAAAATGTTTACTCCAGTATTTTTCCAGGTACATGTATACTGATAAGCGATCCATAAATGTGAGTATACACTCAATGAAAAAAAAAAAAAAACTTTATTTCTACAAAGTATATTTGACTCAACCAGTCTGAGTGTACATACACACCAGTGGATTGAAACTGTTGTACCAGACAGCTCTTCTATATTTTTCTTTCAGTCACTTCAGATGTTTCCATAGAAAACAAACACATAGAAGGCACAATTATTTTTATTGGACACAATAACCATCAATATAAGAAGAACACAAGGCCCTTGAGCAAGACCTTTAACCCCCACCATCCATCCACCATCACCATAGATGGCAGATCTCTGCTCCACACAGAGGGCTGTGGTATCTCGGTGGACTGTGGTTGCAAAGAACAATCAGAGCTTTATCACATTCATACACTGATGGGACACACACCAGAGGCAACGAGGAGTTCAGTGTCTTGCTCAGGAACACTTCAGCATGTGACTGCTGGTGGAATCGAACCTCCAACTCTCCTATTGGAGGACAACTTTTCATTCAACCTTTATTTATACAGGCTAGCCTCGTTGAGTCACGGGGACTCATTTACAAGAGGGACCTGTCTCACTCACATCAAACAACCATCCACTCTCACACTCACACCTAGGGTCAATTTAGAGTCACCAATCAGCCTAACAAGCATGTTTTTTGGTCTGTGGGAGGAAACCGGAGTACCCGGAGGAAACCCACGCATGCATGGGGAGAACATGCAAACTCCACCCAGAAAGGCCCCGGACCGGGATTTGAACCGGCAACCTTCTCGCTGAGAGGCAGCAGCTCTACCAGTTGTGCCACCGTGCTCTAGCCTCTCAACTACAGCTGCCCCCAGCTGAAGAGGATTATTATTTAATAAATGTAAATAGATGTCTAAAACATAAACTATTTAATATATGTAATTAGTTTATTTTTTAGGCTTTTATTTTGTACAGTTACAGCTGTTAATAAATGTGCCTGTGTGACAATTGGGACAAATCTTTGACTCAAATATATTTTTGTTATTACTTTATGTAAAGAGAAAATATTGAGAGATATACATCGTATATCGTGATTATTATTTTTTTTAAATGTTGAAATATTAATTTTGGTCCATATTGCCCAGCCCTGGTTTCCATTAACCACTGATTGATCACTGGATCTTGCTGCTCTTTGCAGATCTCCAGCCAGTAATCCTGACCAAGAATGAGGAAGAATACTCTGCGGTGGAGGGCAAAAGAGTGATGCTGCACTGTAAAGTCTTCAGCTCTCCTCCGTCCTCCATCACTTGGTGAGTGGGAAGAGTTTCTGTGTGGCTCAACACACCAGCAGAGAGCAGTAGACCTCAACTGGTTGGCTGCGTTCACTTTAACTCAAACATCTGACAAACAAGACAAGAGCAACATTGTTGCTGAAGTGGAAACATATTTCCATTAACTTCTTAAATGCTATTAATAATAGATTATAGTTTGAAAAAACTAAACAGATAAATTAACTTATTAGGGACTTCCCAGAAAGGCAGCCACCTATTATTATCCACCTGAAAGCATCTTGTTCTTTTATCAACTTTGATGCGGCCCAAACCACAACGTGTACCCCCACAAATGTGATATCAAAATGACCGGTCCGGCACCGTGATGTGTACTATTGTTTTTATTGGCATTTGGAGTTTCCATGGCGATGTAATCTGCAAACAAATACGCCATTTTTCTAATTAAAAACTCTGAACAGCCTCTAACTGACAAAGTGAGGTCACATGACCTAGAGTGAAGAGGTCCCTGAATAAAACACTAGCTGTGTCCCAATCCAACGGCTGCATCCTTCGAAGACCGCATGTGAAGGCCGCTGACGTCACAGCAACGTTCCGAGGTCTGTCCCAATTCGAAGACTCCTTCAATGTGGCCCACAAATGTGGCCTGCTTTTCCCCTGATTTGAAGGTCAGGTCCCGTGTATCCTTCACAGCTCATCCTATCCCAAAATGCATTGCGGGCATATGGAAAATCCTGGACGTAATGGCGGACGAAGTAGCAACGGAGTACACTTTTAAATGTAAGTATTTTAAAATCTGGGATAAAAAATGAAAAGCCTAAAGCGGTTATGATTTAAAGCAGCTTTTTTCATTTGCGTAAACATTCTTTAGTATTATTATTGTTGGACATCAGGTCGTACAGCGGGTCCCGTAGTTCTATTGCTGCTAAGCAAATTTTCATTTTTATTTTTTAGGGAGCAAGGAGCAGACCGAAACTTTTGTTAAGCTTCAGAATGAAAACAGCCACTTTTTCACAGGTGCAAAACAATCTGCAGCTGTAACACGGAGGTACAAGAATTAATCCCATTATTCATCTTATGCTTCTGAGTACAGTTTCATTAACCCTCATACATAAACTGAAGTATAGTCCTCTTGTGTTGTGCTATGAAAACTGTAGTTTTTCTGTGTGTGTTTAAGACATTATTTTCCATGTTTCCCCTCTTCATTCATTTTATGTTAGTAGGATAATTTTGGAGAAAATGGGCCTGCAGGGGAATGTAACTCCATTGCAGGCTAAAAAGAAACAGGACAACCTAAAAATAAATACAAAGTATGTGCATGTGTAATGAATAATATAATTTGTACGTGCAGCTGTTAATACATGTAAAGTTTAAAAAAAAAATGTTTATTGCTCTTTTTGCCAACTGTGATGTTTCCTCTGTTCAGGAAATATCTACCGGTATATGCAAATATCCAGGGTCGGGGAAGGAGTCAGTGGGAAGCCCACTGCTGTGACGTGGCCCTGGTTTGTCCTCATGGATGAGGTTTTAGGACAGAGACCCTCCACTGCACCTCCTGTCCTAACTGTCTCCATCACTGAGGACACTCCAGGTCCAAGAGCAGCAGTGGGTGACCAGGAAGACAGGGCTGAGGAACTAAGAGGAACAGAGACGATGAAGAAAGAGGCAGCAGGACAGAGAGGATGATTTATTTCAGTTCATCAGAAGAGATGAAGCAGAAGAGAGAAGAGCAAGTGTAAGTAGGGACAGAATGGAGAGACTTTTCACAATTCTCAGAAGGATTTGCAAATAAATTAATTGATGGTTGTATTTTTATGTTATTGAAAAATGTGTTTTTTGTTTAAAATTTGAAAATAAAGTGATTCCAAAAACTATTAGTTGTCAGTAATTCATTTTATTAACAGTAAGTTCATTCAAAACAACAACAAAAGGCTCTGTGGCGTGCCAGACCTGCAAACCCATGGGGCACCACCTCCAGGTCCTCTGGGTTTTTAGGGAGGTGGATGACCTGGTGGCGAATGGCCACCACCTTTTCTGTATGATGGACGATGCGGTGAACAGTAGAACAAGGCGTCCCAAACACTCCTGAGACCACCTGCAGGATGCTCCACCTGCCAGCCAGAAAACAAACACCAGGGTCTCAGCTGTGGCCCCCAACCATGTTGGGGATCCAGGTCCAGGAGATGAAGCAACACCGCCAGAGACTCCCTGCTTCATCAGAAATATGCTCTAGGATCTTCTTGGTTAAAGTAACGGTCCAGGACTGGGACACAGGTTAATCCTCCAGTACAAGGGTCTGGTCTGTATAAGGAAATGTAGAGAACAACAAAAGCATTATTAGTTTAAGATTTTATTTTTACAAGATATCAAAGCATTATCACAATTATGAGGCTTAATGTAAATATACTGATGCTCAATGAAAACACTTGAGTGCTATTTTATTAATAAAATAAATGAAATACCTGTTTTTAACATTTTCACAGCCACTTTATGTACCGATGGAGATTATAAAATAAAATATTGGAAAATATTATGCTCTATTCTAAATTTAAGATAAGTTAAATATTATGATATATTACATTTTATTAAATTATTAATAATTTTATAAGATAAATTTAGATTTAATTTATTATGCACAAGTTAATAAAGTTCATACATAAGTCTGTCAGTCACTGAAATTATCCATGAAACCAGCTGAAGTTAATAGTTATTCCTTTAACGTTTTGTAGACAAAAAAAGTAAGTTAAGATATGATTGTTTCTCAGCAGAAGATATAAAACATGCCGCCAGCGGCGATAAAGTTCCTGTATTTCCTCTAGAATTAAAATAAAGCAGTAAAAACAACAACATTCCATCTCTTTTCTTTCTTCGGCTAAACACTGTCACGGTTGCTAGGCGACAGGACGTACGCTGACATAACCATGAAGGCTAGACATGTCCCAATTCACAGCCGCTGACTTCTGGTCTACATGGTCTTTGAAGGACCCGGCCTACGTCGACCGGGTAGGCATGGTCCCTCAAAGTATGCAGCCGTTGGATTAGGACATAGCTACTGATTAAATTTTGGAGCCATTTTGAATCAAGATGGCTGCCACAGCTACCTCAGAAAACTCAACATTGACTATAACTCAATCATTCTTTGAGATACTGAGCTGAAATTTGGTAGGGTCATAGCTGAGAGCGAGTTGTTATACATTCCTAATGCAAATAAAAAATCTGAGATGGCCACCTGAGCTAAAAAAGAAAAAATACTATACATTAGAAATTTTTTTGAGATATTAAGCTGAAATTTGGTGTGTTTCTAGCTGGTGGGGGAGGATGCCGGTCAGACCTGGCAGACCCAAACGTATTGTGAGGGTCTGCTGGGAACGTCTGGCAGAGTCTCCCGTAAGACGGAGCTTTAACTCCCACCTCCGGGAGAGCTTTGAACACGTTCCGAGGGAGGCGGGGGACATTGAGCCCGAGTGGGCCATGTTTCGCGCCTCTATTGTCGAGGCAGCTTATCGGAGTTGTGGCCGCAAGGTTGTTGGTGCCTGTCGTGGTGGCAACCCTCGAACCCGGTGGTGGACACCGGCGGTGAGGGATGCTGTCAAGCTGAAGAAGGAGTCCTATTGGGCCTTTTTGGCCTGTGGGACCCCGGAAGCAGCAGATAGGTACCGGCAGTCCAAGCGGCATGCGGCTCGGGTGGTTGCTGAGGCAAAAACTCGGGCGTGGGAGGAGTTCGGAGAGGCCATGGAGAATGACTTCCGTACGGCTTCGAGGCGATTCTGGTCCACCATCCGGCGTCTCAGGGGGGGAAAGCGGTACGCGACCAACACCATTTATGGTGGGGATGGCGTGCTGTTGACCTCAACTCGGGATGTTGTGAGTCGGTGGGCGGAATACTTCGAAGACCTCCTCAATCCTACTGGCACGTCTTCCACTGAGGAAGCGGAGCCTGGGGACTTTGGATCGGGCTCTCCAATCTCTGGTGCTGAGGTCGCCGAGGTGGTTAAAAAGCTCCGCGGTGGCAAGGCTCCGGGGGTGGATGAGATTCGTCCTGAGTTCCTTAGGGCTCTGGATGTTGTGGGGTTGTGTTGGCTTACGCGACTCTGCAATATCGCGTGGACATCGGGGGCAGTTCCCTTGGATTGGCAGACTGGGGTGGTGGTTCCCCTATTCAAAAAGGGGGACCGTAGGGTGTGTTCCAACTATAGAGGGATCACACTCTTAAGCCTCCCTGGTAAGGTCTATTCAGGGGTTCTGGAGAGGAGGGTCCGTCGGATAGTCGAACCTCGGATTCAGGAGGAGCAGTGTGGTTTTCGTCCTGGTCGTGGAACACTAGACCAGCTCTACACCCTCAACAGGGTCCTGGAGGGTGCGTGGGAGTTTGCCCAACCAGTTTACATGTGCTTTGTAGACTTGGAAAAGGCATTCGACCGCGTCCCTCGGGGGGTTCTGTGGCGGGTACTCCGGGAGTATGGGGTACCAGGCCCATTGATATGGGCTGTTAGGTCCCTGTACGACCGGTGTCAGAGCTTGGTCCGCATTGCCGGCAGTAAGTCAGGCTCGTTTCCGGTGAGAGTTGGACTCCGCCAAGGTTGCCCTTTGTCACCGATTCTGTTTATAACTTTTATGGACAGAATTTCTAGGCGCAGCCAAGGTGTTGAGAGGATCCGTTTTGGTGGCCTTAGAATCGCTTCTCTGTTTTTTGCAGATGATGTGGTCCTATTGGCTTCATCAGCTCGTGATCTACAGCTTTCGCTGGAGCGGTTTGCAGCTGAATGTGATGCGGCCGGGATGAGGATCAGTTCCTCCAAATCCGAGGCCATGGTCTTGAGCCGGAAAAGGGTAGCGTGCCCTCTCCGGGTCGGGGAGGAGGTCCTGCCCCAAGTGGAGGAGTTTAAGTATCTCGGGATCTTGTTCACGAATGAGGGAAAACTGGAGCGTGAGATCGATAGGCGGATAGGTGCAGCGTCCGCAGTGAAGCGGGCGCTGTACCGGTCTGTCGTGGTGAAGAGAGAGCTGAGTCAAAAGGCAAAGCTCTCAATTTACCGATCGATCTACGTTCCCACCCTCATCTATGGTCATGAGCTTTGGGTTATGACCGAAAGAACAAGATCTCGGATACAAGCGGCTGAAATGAGTTTTCTCCGCAGGGTGGCTGGACTCTCCCTTAGAGATAGGGTGAGAAGCTCAGTCATCCGGGAGGGACTCGGAGTAGAGCCGCTGCTTCTCCACATCGAGAGGAGCCAGTTGAGGTGGCTCGGGCATCTGGTTAGGATGCCTCCTGGACGCCTCCCTGGTGAGGTGTTCCGGGCATGTCCCACCGGGAGGAGACCCAGAGGAAGACCCAGGACACGCTGGAGGGACTATGTTTCTCGGCTGGCCTGGGAACGCCTTGGGATTCCCCCAGAGGAGCTGCTCCAAGTGGCTGGGGAGAGGGAAGTCTGGGCCTCCCTACTTAGGCTGCTACCCCCGCGACCCGACCCCGGATAAGCGGAAGAAAATGGATGGATGGATGGATATAAAAAATTATAGCAAATATGTGTCTGAGCTGAACTTTTCTTTAATAAATGAATAATTTTAGCAGGATAAACACCTAAAAAAATATTTGTTAGCTGACATTATTGTAAGAGTGTGTCTCAGTTTAATATTTGTTAATAAATTATTACAAATCAGCTTATTTTATAAAAAGCCATATATAGGTTGCACCTGAGTATAGGTCGCAGGCCATGAAAAAATGATAAAAAGGTGCAACCTATACCCCGAAAAATACGGTAGTTTGTTACTGGCAAAAATTAGAAAGTTTTTAAGGGAAGTTTTAACATGAGAAGGAGGAAAGGTGGAAAAGATGAGGGGTAATATCTGATGTGCATAACCAGAAAAAGGCACACTCTCCGGTCTGGTGTCGGCTAAACTTCGTACCGTGATTTGATTTGATTTGATGTTTATTCATTCATTTTAAAAGAACAATACAAGACAGTTTCATCAGATACAAGAATACAAGTAGGATAAAATGAAGGGAGCAGAAAGAAGATGAAATCTTATTATATCTGCCCCTTATTTCACAGTTTGTTCAACCAATGATAACCTTCAAACTACATCACAGAATGAATAATTCTACTTAATTTTTCTAACTGTAATACACAAACTACGTCACAAAATGAATAATTCTACTTAATTTTTCTAACTGTAATACACAAACTACATCACAAAATGAATAATTCTACTTAATTTTCCTAACTGTAATACACAAACTACATGATGAACAACGACTTTTACCTTTGTGAAGATTTTCTTGTCTCGACTCCGGTAACTAGTCCAGCCTTATGTGCACGTCCTGCTACGACTTACAGGCGACCAGTGTCCACCTTCCAACGGTCACAAAAGTGAAGTTTGCCTAAACTTCACAGAGTAATGGCTCAGTTCTGGTTTGGCTTTTCAAGATAAGAGATTCTTCGAAAGAATTTCAATAAAATAGAGCTTAGAGCTCAAAAACGGACTCATAGCCAGCAGTGCTATGAAGCCCCAACTGATGACGTGTCATTGGCGTTTAGACAGACGTCAATCCCTTCTTAGATGAAGACTCACATTCTAGTTCCATCCGCAGACTGCAGGAAAACAGGAAGTCAGAGCTCTTTTAAGGCTGGCTTGACCAAGAAAACGTAGCTCTTCCTGGTTGGGCCTGTGAAGCCAGGAGAGGCATATGATGACATCAGAGTGTGTCAAGAGATTAGTTCATGTCAGAAATCTAAAGAGTTAGTTTTAAGACGCCAGTATTTAGGATAAAAGCTGATTAAAACAGTCTTAACTTCATTAACAACCCTGTTGATCTGTTGGTTTGATTAAGACAACGTCATTACAGCATCACATATGGAACTTATTAATGATAATAGCAAAAACAGATATTATTCATCTTGATTATTAAATAGGACAAAAACAAAAAGTCTCTTGTGAGGATCATTGTCCTGAGCTCAAACTAAAATGAGATAAACAGTGTCACCGTATCTCTACTGCAGGTTTGAGAAGAAAAATGAATCCTGATCAACATTTTGAAATATTGGATTTCCAACTTGAATTAAATAGTTTGAATTAAACAGTCTTTGACTATCAAACATTGAATTCAATAATGCTTACTTAACACAAGGTTATTCATTAGCACAAAATAAAGGAATAAGAGATTCTCTTGTGACTTATTGTGTTTTGATTTAAACTAAATGTAATAAAATAGTGTTAATGTCTTTTTAATGAAAGTATCAGTGAAAAGGTGAAACGGACTAAGGGTGAAACGTTTCCACTAAAAGAAACTGCCCAGATGACCAGATTGAGACTTATCAGATTTGATACCTGGATTATTGAGTATGAACTTTCTTCTTATCAGTGAAAAGGTGTCACTGGGACAGTTCTAAAAGACGAAAGTGTATCAGAGGCCACCGTCTGGTCCACTACACTTCCACAGATAGCTTTTAACTCGAGGAGATGACGCCCTGCCCGGCTCCGAGGCTCCGGTGGAGAAGATCGGGTAGGAAAAAAAAAAGAGAAGATAGGTAGACCGGCGGAGCTCCATCTAGCTCGCTCTGAATTTTATCTTTGGCCAGCAAGCACACAAAAAAATGCCAGTGCTTCAGCATTAAACACGGTGTTATTATTGTTTTTAAAATCTTTAAAATAGGTTCAGCCGCTACACCGAGTCCGAGAATTGCAAATGGCGGATCGGTGTTTTGAAAAGTTTCTGAAAGATCCAGTGACTCCTACCCCTGACCAATCAGTGACCGACAGTGCGCTGATGTCATGACTGGACCCAGTGCTGGGCAGCACTAACCCAAAAATTAGTTCCACTATTTCTAAAGCACTAATTAATTTATTTAGGTCCACAATTTCAAAAGCACTAATGTCTTATGAAAATTAGGGGAAGCTAATTCTAAACCGCTAATTCTAAAATAAAACACCATCAGACAAGAAGCAAGTTTTAAGTTGTTTGTATTGTACTATAGACTTAGGAAGGTATTTATAATAATATTGTTTGTAATAATAATCATTTTCTTTGAGTATAACCAATAGACAGGAAGGTATTTATAATAATATTGTTTGTAAAAATAATCATTTTCTTTGACTATAACCAATAGACAAAAAATACACACAACAAAACAGACCCTGATTACACCCAAGAGTTCTTTTTTTTCTATTTTAAATCGGTTCTTGAATCCCGGATGATTAAAGGTCCATCAATCAATAATCTGGTAGTTTGTAGTTCATGATCCAGGGTAATATGTCCAGAAAAAAACAAATAGTTTGGTGCAATTTAAGTCCTACCGCACAGCTGTGGTGGTCCGGTAGCTTGCCAATGCCATCCTGGGTGGGAACAGGGGGTGAAAAAAACCTGACCTAAACAAGGTCATAAACAAAACAAAAAATAGCATTACTTTATACACAGGACTAAACTGTTATCAAAATTTCTATAGGCAGTCAACAGATTTAATGAAAAGTAACTAAAATGATCCTAAGAGGATGAAATTACAAAAATCAAAGGATTTATTTAATACTTTACGTAGATATATTCTATTCGGCCACGAAATTAACAAAAAAGAGAATGATCTTTAATCCCTAACACACCACTTTTAAATCTCAAATACACGGGCGTCTCGCCACTGCATTTACAGGAAACCCTCGAGGTACGACACCTGCGACCTACGGCAACTCAGACTTACGATTTTATCATATTTAATAAAAATATGATAAAAAATATATATATATATATTATTTTTTTTTTTGTGTGTGTTTAAAAGTTATTAATTTCATGTGTATAGCACTTTGTTGCAGCTGTGGTTGTTTTAAATGGCTTTATAAATAAAGTATAATTATTAATTTTACGTTTTGATTAGAAATTTATCGTATTTACGCAACTTCCGGTCGTTTCCGGTCGCCACTTCCGGTCGCCATTTTACAACAGAACTGCGGTCAATGGAGCTCCAGAGGCTACTGTCAGCTGGCTCCGTGTGCCCGATCAGGGTTGCCTCATACGGATAAATTAGCTGGAAACACTCGGTCAACTCTGTGGACGTCTCAGGTCCGGAGGAGCAGCCGCGGATCGCCCCGCGATCGGCGGCCACAACGCCGCCCGACATGCTAACGACAGCAGCTAACAGAGCAGCTAACACAGGCGAAGACACCGAGCCGACATGCCGCGGAGGGGCCATCTGCGGCCGGGAGCTCGCCGCAAATGTCCGCCTGGCAGTCGGGGGACACCGGCTCAAAGTAAGACATTATATTTTTTATTTATTGTACAGTACAGTATTCATTTACTGTGCAGTTCTGTGCGTGTTTATGGCCTTAGTATGTCTGCTTGTTCAGTCTCATGCCATTAAATATGTGTGCGGCGCTCCGTTAGCGGTATAGCCGCGACCTATGTCAGAAACGCGGACCTACGACAGGCATGTGTTTTTGGTCCGCGAGGTACGACAACATCGACCTAAGTCACACCCGTAGGTCCCAATCCCTGACGTACCTCGAGGGCTACCTGTATACATAAAAAGCAACCCAAATACATAAACTAACGACTCACCGTCGCGTGGTGTACACAGAAGACACAATAAAATCATCCGGCCACGTTAATTTGGCTTGAAACATCGGGGTTGTCTGCGGATTTATCCAAGTACCCAGCACAACCAGCTAGCCACAGAACTAGCCCTCGAGTTCACGACTGACCCGGAAGTTGTCATCAACATGGAATAGTCCATTTTTAGTAGGGGGATAAAGAAATCGACCGTTTTTTTAATTGCGTATTTAATGATCGTTTTCATCGTAACTATAATTATTTTTATGTTAAATGTACATTAACAAGCAGGATCAATGTTAGTGATGTAGGTGACTGCACGGGGCGAGGCGGGGCCGGGGCCACTGCTGAAATGGGACCCCCAGGCATTTACCTACATGGTAGAGCCGAGTCTGTTCTCAGCTCTGCCCCCCTCACCCTCACACCCTTCCTCCTTTCTGCTGTTTACGGTGGGGAAAAATATAAAACAAGCAGCATAAGAGCTTGTAAATAAGTTTATTGGTTTTTACTGATAGATAATTAGTTATTAGCGGTACTGCATTTTAAATAAAAATAGCACAAATCCGCTTATGAATTATAAAAGTTAGTCAATTCACAAAAACGCTGACAAAAAGTTTAGGTCCACTGTAAGCGGAATAGCGCTTTAGCGCTCCCTAGCGTTCATCCGCCCACCTTTGACTGGACCCAACAAGAACCAGACCTAGGACCCCAGCGAAGCAGGTCCCAAAAATCGGGCGGGTTTCACCTCTACAGGCACTGTGGATAAACGTTGCAATCGGCCCAAACTACTTATGTAGGAGCCCGCGGCCCTGTGGTTAAGGGGCAATACTGGACCTAAGGATCATACTGCACCTAAGAATCATACTGCACCTAAGAATCATACTGCACCTAAGGATCATATTGGACCTAAGAATCATACTGCACCTAAGAATCATACTGCACCTAAGAATCATACTGGACCTAAGGATCATATTGGACCTAAGAATCATACTGGACCTAAGGATCATACTGGACCTAAGAATCATACTGGACCTAAGAATCATACTGCACCTAAGAATCATACTGGACCTAAGGATCATACTGGACCTAAGAATCATACTGGACCTAAGGATCATACTGGACCTAAGAATCATACTGGACCTAAGAATCATACTGCACCTAAGAATCATACTGCACCTAAGAATCATACTGCACCTAAGAATCATACTGCACCTAAGAATCATACTGCACCTAAGGATCATATTGGACCTAAGAATCATACTGCACCTAAGAATCATACTGGACCTAAGAATCATACTGGACCTAAGAATCATACTGGACCTAAGGATCATACTGGACCTAAGGATCATATTGGACCTAAGGATCATACTGGACCTAAGGATCATACTGGACCTAAGAATCATAATGCACCTAAGAATCATACTGGACCTAAGAATCATACTGGACCTAAGAATCATACTGGACCTAAGAATCATACTGGACCTAAGGATCATATTGGACCTAAGGATCATATTGGACCTAAGAATCATACTGCACCTAAGAATCATACTGCACCTGAGAATCATATTGGACCTAAGAATCATACTGGACCTAAGGATCATACTGGACCTAAGGATCATACTGGACCTAAGGATCATACTGGACCTAAGGATCATACTGCACCTAAGGATCATACTGGACCTAAGGATCATACTGCACCTAAGGATCATACTGGACCTAAGGATCATACTGCACCTAAGAATCATACTGCACCTAAGGATCATACTGGACCTAAGGATCATACTGCACCTAAGGATCATACCGGCCCTAAGGATCATACTGGACCTAAGGATCATACTGCACCTAAGGATCATACCGGCCCTAAGGATCATACTGGACCTAAGAATCATACCGGTCCTAAGGATCATATCGGCCCTAAGAATCATACTGGACCTAAGGATCATACTGGACCTAAGGATCATACTGGACCTAAGGATCATACTGGACCTAAGGATCATACTGGACCTAAGGATCATACTGCACCTAAGGATCATACTGGACCTAAGAATCATACCGGTCCTAAGGATCATACCGGCCCTAAGAATCATACTGGACCTAAGGATCATACTGGACCTAAGGATCATACTGGACCTAAGGATCATACTGGACCTAAGGATCATACTGGACCTAAGGATCATACTGCACCTAAGAATCATACTGCACCTAAGGATCATACTGGACCTAAGGATCATACTGGACCTAAGGATCATACCGGCCCTAAGGATCATACTGGACCTAAGAATCATACCGGTCCTAAGGATCATACCGGCCCCAAGAATCATACTGGACCTAAGGATCATACTGGACCTAAGAATCATACTGGACCTAAGGATCATTTTGGACACCTTAACTTAGAGGAAGCCAATCCCGGTGTTTTACTGTCACCTGTTGACCAGCGGTCGCTCCTGGATCTGGATGGTGCTCAGCTCCTGCAGGCTGCCCTGTGGATGCACAGACATGTTGGAGTTAGGAATGCTGAACCTTCTCCTCTTTCTGTGTCCACAGCAAGAGACTCTTGGAGGTGAGGAGGACGAGGAGGAAGAGTGAGACAGTTGCTTCGCTGGAATCATCTCCCTGCAGCTATCCTCAAAGACCTTCTCGTCAACAAACTCGTGGTTCTGAGGAAAAAAGTGAAGACTTGCATGACAAATCCTGATGAATAAGGAGATCTTTGGTGTAATTTACAGATGTTCTCACCGTGGTTTTCTCCAGACATTTCTGCAGGTGATGATTCTGCAGCTCAAAGTTTGGGTTCATCTTACACACCAGGGCCTGGCCTGCTTCTTTGGACACCTTCAAACACAAATCACATGACCCAACATCAGAACCACAGCCCTCAGGGGTTTGTTGAACCACCACTGGGAGCATGGATCAGGTTCTTATTGGACCCAACTCTGTCCGAACATTCAAATAATTTTGTTACTGGGTCTGGTCCTGTGCTCCAGACCTCTGAAAGTTGCATGTGACCGGCACCAAAAACAAAAAAGTCCTGGAACTGTCTCACCCCCTCAGGGACATGTCTCACCTTCTGAGCTCGTCTCTTCTCAGCTCTCTGGCTTTGGTGGTAGATCCGGCTGAAGTTGGACACGATGACAGGAACAGGCAGGGCGATGACCAGGACGCCGCTCAGGGAGCAGATGGAGCCAAAGATCTTCCCCATGATGGTCTTTGGAACCATGTCCCCGTATCTGAGGAGAGGACAGAAGGTCAAAGGTCAGGCCTGGAAGAATCGGACCAGATGAAGATCCAGAATGAAGGTTGTGATGGAACGTTTGGAGTGTTTCAGAAACAAATCTCAAACTTTTAGTTTTTCTTTTTTCTCCTGGACATCACAAACAGAGAAACATCATCACACAGAGGAACCGTCCTCACACTCAAATGAACAGTCTTCTCATAGAAGAACTGTTCTCAAACTCAAAGGAACCTTTTTCATAAAGTGGAACTGTACTCACACAAAGGTATGGTCTGAGGAACATTCCTCACACACAGAAGACCCTAAATAGATGTCCTGATGATGCTCAATAATCCAGGTAGATAAATCTAACCAGGTGGGGTCAGGTCCCCTGGAGGATTCTTCTTGTTGAAACATTTCGTCTTTTATACAGAATACTTCTTCAGTTTGAGTCTGAGGAGTTGCAACAAGCTCAGTCTTATAAATAGCACCTTCTCATGGTTGATCAACCAGTTTGTTGTTGACATCCAGAACCAGCTGTTCACATGATCAAGGAGGACCATCAGCCTAACAATGGATCGTTAGTGCCCTGGCGGCTGTTTGCTATTGACAGAGGGCTGAGTGATACTAGCAATAACAGCATTGTAAGAGGGGGACAGTTGAACCCGGAGGCCTCCACCTCTGTTTAATGATGGCAATATTGCAACAAGATTAATATTGTGTATGTTGTTTAGTGTCAGGAGGGTGACCAGTCTTACATCAGGGAAACTAAACAGCCACTGGCCAAAAGGATGGACCAGCACAGAAGATCAACATCATCAGGTCAGGACTCTGCGGTCTACACTCATCTCCAGGTCAGAGGTCACTCTTTCAGGGATGAAGATGTTCACATCCTTGATAGAGAGGAACGATGGTTTGAGAGAGGAGTAAAGGAGGCCATCTTTGTGAAAAGAAACCGTCCATCATTAAACAGAGGTGGAGGCCTCCGGGTTCAACTGTCCCCCTCTTACAATGCTGTTATTGCTAGTATCACTCAGCCCTCTGTGAATAGCAAACAACCATCAGGGTGCTAACGATCCATCGTTAGGCTGATGGTCCTCCTTGATCATGTGAGCAGCTGGTTCTGGATGTCAACAACAAACTGATTGATCCACCATGAGAAGGTGCTATTTATAAGACTGAGCTTGTTGCAGCTCCTCAGACTGAAGAAGTCAAAAGATGAAACGTTTCCACAAAGATGAATCCATCCAGAGTGACCAGGCGTCCCTGATTTCAGGGAACAGTCCTAGTTTTGGATGACCTGTCCCGGATAAAGCGGTCACTGTAAATGTCCCGGATTATGAGAGTGTGAGCTGGTCACCACTGACAGGGAGCGCTCCTGTCGTACGTTTCGTGCAAATCCATTTATTCTGTTTGAACTGGCTCATCTTAGTCGTGATAAAGGTTTGAGTCGTAGCAGGAAATGTTACCTTCACCTGTGCCCAGGTAAAAAGAAAACAGGGCTGTCTCTGTCTGTCTCTCTGTCTGTCTCGGTATGTTTCTATATGTCTCCGTCTCTCTCTCTGTCTCTATATGTCTCTGTCTCTGCATGTTTCTGTATGTCTCTGTGTCTCTGTATGGATGTGTCCTCAGGGGACAGGAGGTTAATTAATCTGAAGAGACAGAAGGAGCTGCAGATCACTGCAGGGTTCTGGTTCTGGTTCTGGTTTGTCTAATTTATTTCATCAAATCTTTCTACAGTTCTTTTCTGACAAATTAAAAACGTTAAAGTTCAGGGAGAATAAACAAATCATCCAGTTCTACAGATCTGACCCAAACCCAAACAGAACCCCATCATTCATGGACTCAACCAGAACCAGGACCAGACCCTGGTCCCTCAGGAGGTTCTGCTTGCAGACGGGCCGACCCAGATTCTGGTGCTGCTGCCTCAAACATTCAACAAATAAGATACTGTACATGGCTGTAGCTGAACGGGCCGATGAGCGGGCCCACTGACGCATAAACCTTCAGAACGGAACCGGATCAGAACCGGACCTGATCGTCAGACTGAAGTGATTACATGAGCTAGCTGAAGAAAAGTTCTGAACGCCTGGTTCTGGTTCTGTCCACCTTCTGCATTAATGAGATCTGAAAATAGATCCACACAGTCCATCTGTCTCTGTCAGTCAGACCCGGTTCTGGTTCTGAGCTCCACATCTGGATGACCTGCTTCTCCATGGATTCATAGAAGACTCAAACCACTAACAGACCACTCCGGGTTCTCCTGGTACCTCCACACCGCGGTCCGACCCGCCTGGCAGGCGCTCACGGGGGAGGAGGGGGACACCAGCAGTTTTTAATGCGTGTGTGTGTGTGTGTGTGTGTGTGTGTGTGTGTATGTGTGTGTGTGTGTGTGTGTGTGTGTGTGTGTTTGTGTGTGTGTTTTAACTAAGATAATTAAAAACAATATGCTGAAGAAAAATTACATTTACCCTGATGTGAATGCTGAATGAATGACTTGGCTCAAATTTTCTGAAGAAGCTGATGCAGGTTTCATAAATCCAGAAGAATCAGAATGTCGGTTAAAGGAAATATTTAGCTAAAAGAGACAAATGGTAGCTAAAGTCTAAACCAGCAAAAGGTGTCTAAAATCCAAAAGTATCAATAGTTAACTAAAAGTAGCTAAAGCCCACCTTAAAGCTAAAACCAATAAAATAATACATATTTTAGCTAACTGTAGCTAAATGCAAAAAGTAGCAAGAACTTGAAGTTATGTAAGAAAATTGAAACAGCAGAAAATTAATGAAGTAATGCATAGAGAAACTGTTTTGTAAATCTGTGAGGAAAATAATTGTAAATAATAAATAATTTTAAAAAAATTAAGGAAAACATAGCTCCTATCTCATGAGCTAAATGTTTTGATATATTATTGGCTAAAATAAAGTATGCTGAACTCATTAGTTTGCAAAAAATATATAAAATAAAGAGGAAAAACAATAGTTTGATTGTTGAAACTGCATTACACCTATAGACATAGACAAGTTATATATATATATTCCAAATAGCATGGAAAAAATAATGAAATAAATGTTGTTTATTGCTTTATCCATAAAACATACTGTAATTTACTTTTTAACACGATCCTGTCTAAATCTTCTGTTTTTGGACGGTTTGCTGTAGATAAAATAAAATAAGAACCATCTCAGCCGTGAGCCTTCATTACCAAACATCATGCTTCAGATGCAGACAAATTAGTCAAACAGTGTTCATGACAACAAAAAGCTAAATAAATTACGCGCTTGTCCAAAAAGTTCCAGGCAGACACACTTTTACACAATAAACCAGCTGAAAATACCAAAAACAAACAAACAAACAAAAAATCACATTTTCTTCTGGTATTATTCTCTTACAACAGACTATTAAAACCTCTCCAAGCTGATGTTTTTTTAGCCTAAACAAACTAAGAATAAATGTCGGGAGTGGTGGCACAGAGGTTGGACAGGGTGGGCCTGTAATCGGAAGGTTGCAGGTTCGACTCCCCATACCGACAACATCAAAATGTGGGTGGGAAAGGTGAAACACCCACACCTGCCTCCACTCTCTTTTGCCTCACTCTGGGCCCTTGAGCAAGGCCCTTAACCTCCACCATCTGCTCCCCTGGAGGCAGCTCTCTGCTCCACACAGAGGGCTGTGGTAGCTCGGTGGTCTGCGGTTGTGTCAGGAAGAACATCCGGTGTAAAAAACAATTACCAAGTCTTTGTGAGAGATAGTTCACTGTGGTGACTCCTGATGAAGAGAGCAGCCGAAAGACACAAAAAATAAACAATTTATAGAATATTAAAAACTTTGTTAAACACCCTGTCCTTTATGTACCGTATATCTTATTTCCCACAACTTATTCAGAGTTGGAGGCTTTTTGCTGAGCTCTCAGTTCATTCAGACTCTTTTATAATGAGGTGCACAGCAGAGATAGCCTGGCAGAGGTGCTGGGGGGGGGGGGGTGTTTACCCATGATGCTTAGCTTCTAATTGACCAGTGCTCTGATCGTGGCAGCCTTGACAAAAGCCACTACTCCATTCTCCAGCATCCAAACCTTCAAACTAATAAGTATCTTGTTACTGGTTGCTGCTGTTCTCCTATAAAATCCCCCAATCACAATATGTTGAACCCACCAAGGCAGCAATGAGATCAAATGTGTTCCTTTAATATCAAAATGCTATTGATATTATGCTTTGGTGTAATAATAGGCTCCTTCCCAAACTCTATTTCTCCCTCGTGCCTCTTTCATCCCTCCCCTCTCATCCCTGTGCCAGAGTAGTGGCTCCATCATGTAGTAACCACAATAGACCGTGAATACCAATTTAAAGGGAAATAGGGTGGTGAGAAGAAGGTAGGAAGGAGGTGTAGGGTGTAAGGTCAAAAATCCTGCTAGGCAACAACATTAACAGAACAGACAGCAGCTCGGCCTGGATTCCCCCATGGGTTCAGCTGTAATTCACCTTGTGTCACCTCTATAGCTCGAGCTACACCGAGCTGAACTTCACCCGGCCGCTGCGCCTCCATCAGCTGTTTTCAGTGTTTCTCTCAGCTCCCTCTTCTAAATCACTTGTTAGTAATTCATATGTAAATGATGCTTAAATAGTTATCCAACATAGTGACACAAGGGGAAGATATGAGCAAAGTGTGTGCGTTACGTTTCTGGAGGATCTCTTGCATGTCCAGTGTGTTTGCAAGAGATGATTCATTGGTCAGTGACTGAGCACCTGTCAGTGACTGAGCACCTGTCAGTGACTGAGCACCTGTCAGTGACTGAGCACCTGTCAGTGACTGAGCACCTGTCAGTGACTGAGCACCTGTGGAGGAAGTGGACGCGGGCACACCTTGGCTGCCGCTGCTCCTCGTACTTTTTGCTTTTTGAAGCCTTTTTTATTACTTTCTGCTGTTTTTTTCACCGAGCCTTGTTGGACATTTCTACCTTTCTCGACGCAGAGTGCGACAGGCGTAAGCCTGTGTACAGCACCTGTACAAGCGGACGCGGACATTTCTACCTTTCTTTGAACCTTTCTACCTTTCTTGAACGCAGAGTGCGGCAGGCGCAAGCCTGTGTACAGCACCTGTGTGAACGGACGCGGACATTTCTACCTTTCTGTGATTAAGTTTTGTGTTTTAGTTAGTTAGTTTTAGAGCAACTGTCTTTTCTGACTGCGTTGTGGATCTGCAAACATTATAAGTTGCCGGTCAAAGCAGATGACCGCTTGTCCTGAGCCTGGGTCTGCTAGAGGTTTCTTCCTTCTAAAAGGGAGTTTTTCCTTTCCACTGATGCCATTGTGCTTGCTCAGGATGGGAGATCGTGGCGAAGCCAAGATTTGACTTGTTTGCTTGATTCATTAGATAGAAAACTTTCCTAGTCTAACCGGAACTTTAATAGTAGGGGCTGCTAGCTCCCGCTAGCTTAAACACGAATTTAGCTTCGAGTATCACGTAGCTGCATTTATTGTTCGCTTACCTGCTGCCTCTCTCAACTTCCTGTGTCCTCTGGACTGTTCTGGACTCTCTCCTGTACTCCTTCAAGGTAATGCTCGTTCGAGTTACCTCTCTCTGCTTCTTGTATATCTTTCTCGGAGCCGTGGGCCTGCTGCTAGCGGCTAGCTCTGTGCTAGCCTCCACCGGCTCGTGGATGTTGACGTACTCCGCTTCGCAGTTGTTTGAACTTAACAACTGCTCCATTCCTCTTTCTGTTTCCACCATCAAACAACTGGGACTTCTGCGTAGACCTCGTTACATCCATAGAAGCTCTCGAAGGAAAATCGTTTCTTCTCAAGCGAACTCGGATTCGATTAGTGCTGTCTGGACTGAGAGACGTGTCGCACCTCGATGGCGTCATCAGAACGCTGCGTCTGTAGGCCTTTGTAGTCCTCTGCGCACGAAGTGGCGAGGAAAACGTGGAGTGGATTTCAGTCTGCTTAAACCGGTTCAAAAAGCTCCTATTCCAACTGGTATTAAATTAGAACTTTTCAATGTGCAGTCTCTTTCCAACAAGTCATGTTTAATTCATGATCACATTCTGGAGAAGAACTTGGACCTCATGTGTCTTACAGAGACGTGGCACCAACCAAATGTGTTCAGTTCTCTGAATGAGGCGTGTCCCTCTGGATACAGTTATCTGCAGAGAGCCCGCAGCACTGGCCGCGGTGGTGGTCTGGCTGTAATCTACCGCAGTAATTTAAAACTGTCTCATCTGTCTTCTCAGGACTTTTCCTCTTTTGAATGTCTGGCTTTCAGCTTCAAAGCCCCACTCCTGATGAATGTTATATTAATTTATAGACCTCCCAAACCGCATGTTTCATTTAACTCAGAGATGCATGACCTCCTCACTTTTTTCTGCACCTCCCCTGTGAAGACTATTTTTCTTGGCGACTTAAATATCCACGTGGACAATTCTTCTTCACCTCTGGCAACAGATTTTAAGTCTCTTCTGGACTCTCTTAATCTCACTCAACATGTTGACGCCCCTACGCACAGCAGGGGGCATACTCTGGATTTGGTGATTACAGACACTGTACTCATCAATAACTTATCTGTATATGACCTGGGTGTCTCAGATCACAGGGTCATCTCCCTGGAAGTGCCTTCATCTTCGCCTGCTTCAAACCCAAAACGACCCATCCAGTTCCGTGACCTTAAAAACATTTCCCTTGATGTTCTGTCTGCCGATCTTCACACCCTGACCGCTGTCAATCATTCTTCTGCAGATGACTCTGTGGATTACTACAACCAATCTCTTCGGGAGCTCCTGGACCTACACGCCCCCTTGAAGACAAGACTGGTGTCTTTCTCCCGTTCAGCCCCTTGGTACACTGATGAGCTGCGCAAGATGAAGGCAACTGGCCGTGCTATTGAAAGACGTGTAAAATCATCTGGTCTGTCTGTGCATAAGCAGGCATATAAAGAACATCAGAAAGCATACGCCTATTCTCTTAAAGAAGCACGCTCCAAATATTATTCTAACATCATCAACACCTGCCCTGGAAACTCTAAACAGCTCTTCTCCACAATCACTCGTCTGCTTAATCCCATTAAGCAAACTCTTGAGGACTCTGCTCAAAAATGTGACCTGTTTCTTTCATCTTTTAAAACCAAAGTTGACACTATCAGATCTCAGCTCCACAACCTCCCCGTTCTCAGTGTGCCACCCACCCGTCTGCATTCTGGGACCCTAAACAGCTTTGACGAAGTTGTTCAGAGTGAGGTGGAGGCCATCATCAAGAAAATGAAGCCTTCATCCTGCGCCCTGGATCCTTTCCCCTCTTCTCTCATAAAAACCAATCATTCTGCAATAGGCCCACTTATCACTCAAATAATAAATCAGTCTCTACAATCTGGTCATGTTCCACTGCCTCTAAAAACCGCCATCATTAGGCCTCTTCTGAAAAAATCTAATTTGGATCCCGACATTTTTTCTAATTACCGCCCAATTTCACACCTCCCTTTTCTGTCTAAAGTGCTGGAAAAAGCTGTTGCTGCTCAGCTGCAGGATCACCTACAACAACACTCTCTGTATGAGAAGTTCCAGTCTGGATTCAGGGCAGCTCACAGTACAGAGACTGCATTGCTGAGGGTTACCAATGATGTCCTCTTGGCTGCTGACACTGGCTCTCCCTCCATCCTTGTCCTCCTTGACCTCACTGCAGCCTTCGACACTGTGGACCATAGTATCCTCCTCCACCGTCTTCATGTGGAGGTCGGTCTCTGCGACACAGTCCTGGACTGGTTCAAATCTTTCCTCTCCAATAGGCTGGAATGTGTTAGTCTTGGCAACGCCACGTCCCAGACAGTTGGTGTCTCCTGTGGTGTCCCTCAGGGGTCAGTTCTGGGGCCCCTGCTGTTTTCCCTTTACATGCTGCCTTTAGGTCAAATTATTAATCAGTTCAACATTTCTTTTCACTGTTATGCCGACGATACACAGCTTTACATCAGGACTGGAGCATCCTCATCTTCCACCTTGTCATCTCCATCTTCACTCACTGCCCTCTCTGCCTGCCTGGAGGCAATTAGGGCATGGATGAATCAGAACTTTCTTCAATTAAACTGCTCCAAGACTGAGGCCATACTGATTGGCACCCCTCACCAGGTACAAACATCTCCTATAACAACACTTTCCTTTTCTGGACAAGACATCCCCCTCTCCACCTCTGTTACTAATCTTGGAATAAAAATGGACTCCAATCTTACATTTGAAAATCACATTAAGCATCTGTTTAAAACTTGCTTCTTCCATCTTCGAAACATCTCCAGACTTCGCCCATCCCTAACTTTTTCCGATGCTGAGAAGCTCGTCCATGCTTTTGTCTCCTCCAGGCTCGACTACTGCAACTCCCTGTTTATTGGAATCCCTGGCAAAAACCTTCAGAAACTTCAATATATTCAAAACAGTGCAGCAAGGATCTTGTTGAGAGTTCGTAAATTTGAACATATTACGCCCATTCTCCATAACCTTCATTGGCTTCCTGTCGCCTACAGAATTCAGTACAAAACTGCTCTCATTACACATCAATGCTTACACGGAACTTCACCAGATTATCTGAAGGATATTCTTATTCCATACTCATCCACCCGCTCGCTGCGGTCACAGAACAGCAATCTCCTTCACATTCCGAGAACCAAATTAAGGACCATGGGAGACCGGGCTTTCAGTGTGGCTGCCCCCCGCCTGTGGAACTCTCTTCCTGACTGTCTAAGAGCCCCACAGTCTGTGGTTGACTTTAAGAGCGACTTGAAGACCTTTCTTTTCGACCAAGCATACTCTACCTCCTCATGATTCTACTTTTGATCTTAGCTGATATTGTTATTGATTTTAATTGTTTTATTATTTGTTTTATTGACATTTAATTCTGTTGCTCCTTGTAGCACTTTGAGATTTTCATTAATGAAAAGTGCGTTATAAATTGAATTCATTATTATTATTATTATTATTATTATTCAATCCACAAACCTAAATAAACTGTTTGTTTTATGTATTTTTATTTATTAATACATGCAGCCTCTAAAGACACTGACATTTTACTCTCTTCTCATCTTTTTCTGTCTCTCGTTGATGCACGTTCAGCTGGTTGCTCTACTTTCCATCCTTCCTCCCCCATCAGCTTCCTCTCTATCTCTCTATCCCTCTTTCAGTGGGTGTGATGAGTTGACCATCTGTTGTTCAGTGAAGGCTTGAAACGGATTGAGAGGAAGCCAGACAGGGTGTGTGTGTGTGTGTGTGTGTGTGTGTGTGTGTGTGTGTGTGGGGCGGGGGGCACTGGGATTTGTTTTAATTGCAGTTAATGCAGGATTGAACCGTGCGGAGACAGACGATGAGATGTGTGCCCTGACTGTCATGGTAGAGAGGGATTGACAATGATTGAAAGAAACACAGAGGAAGGGAAAGGTGGCGTGATGACGTCACTGCAGTGAGGCGGGCAGCGGCAGGTCCTTTTGATTGATGCCTCGTGTGGGGTCTGTTGTGTGAGTGTGTGGGGTCTGTTGTGTGATGTGTGAGATGACTGATTTATCGTTCGTTAACTCTGATGAATTAAAAATGTTCATCTCACAGAGCTCCACACATCAATTACCACGCTGTGACTGGACACACTTTACCTCAGTTCACCTTTAATGAGGAAGGGGGGCAACGAACACACACACATGCATGTAAAGAGATGTGCATCCATCAAGAGAGGAAATAAATTCCAGCAAACTTACTTTACTAAGAACTAAAGGTGAAGTTCGACTTGCTTAACTTTAACCTAAAGTAGTTTAAAACAAGTCTCCATCTTTCTTTGATTTGCAGGATCTTTGTCCCCATGTGCACACACACAAATAAAAGTAAAACAGATGTAGTTTTTCAGTTCAAAAGTAATATCTTGAAACTACACACATTGAAACAACCCAAACACGTTTCTACATAAATATTTAAATGGAGGAAGAAAACTCATTTCTGAAAAGAATTGACCCAAGTAGCTTCTTGTTCCTTCATCAGATTAGAAGACACAACGTGTACAGATGTCGACCTGTGCCAAATATTTTTCATTCAAATAAAACAGAGGAGAATGATGGAACTGTTATAACTACCTAATTTATTATAAATGACAAGGTTAGTGTTGAGTCATTTACAAGGGTGGTCACATAAAATGATCATTTATGGTGCGTTCCATTTTAATGGGAAGTCTGATTTTACATATTCCAAGTGAAAACAAGGGGGGGGGGGGTGTAATACGGTGGCCCTGAGGCGTAAATGAACAATGTTTGAAAAAACAGAATTGCATTTGAAATAAATTGAATTACATTAGGCCAAAGCGGAAGTGACCGGAATCACATTTGAAAAAATGGAATTACATTTGAAAAATACATAATTACATTAAGCCAAAGCGGAAGTGGCCAAAATAGAAATTGTCAAAGTGAAAGTAGCTGGAATCACATTAAAAAAAGGAATAACATTCGGAAGAAGAAAAAAACGGAATTAATTCAGCTTTTAATTCTGTTTTTTCAAATGTAATTCTGTTCTTTCAAATGTGATTCCAGCCACTTCTGCTTTGGCCAGTTCTGCTTCAGTTACTTCTGCTTTGGTTTAGTGTAATTAGTTTTTTTTTTTTTCAAATGTTTTTTTTTTTAAATGTGATTCCAGCCACGTCTGCTTCAGTTACTTCCGATTTGGCTTAATGTAATTCCATTTTTACAAATGTAATTCTGTTTTTTTTTTCAAATGTTGTATTTTTGTTGTGTTTTTTTTTTCTACTTTAATTTAGTTTTGTTAAATATTATTCCATTTTGTCAAAAGTTGTCCATTTACACACAAGGGCCACCATAGGAAATGGATAAGAGCTCAACAAGAACATGACCACAAAAGTCTTGATTCTGACTTGGTAAATTGAAGGTTTCTCACCAACTGCAACCTGAAAATTCAACATGATTACCTCATGCATAAAGAGTAACAGCTAAAGTAAAAAAAAAAAAAAAATTCTTCACGCTTTAGTCAGGCCTTGACGAGCTCCAGGAACGTAAAAGGCTGCAGAGGAGCCCTCTTCCCTGCTGGAGCATTACATGCCTACCAGTATTTGTGCTTTTGGCCACTTTGTGTACTACTAGAAATAAGAAAGTGTCAAGGGAATGTAGGTATTTTTTTTAGAATTTAGGTTTACAGATTGTTGTCACTAACTAATATTAAAGGGGAGCTCAACCCACCGTCAGAATATAGCTCCGCCCCCATACCAGATTCAAAAACTGCCTCAAAATGGGTGTGTCGAGAGACAAGGAGGGGAGGAGTTGGGGGGGGTTATGCTGCGTTCACGCCCCCTCCAGCAACAATCTAAAACAAACTAAAACTCTAGCAAACAACTTAAAACAAGCAACAACAAAGAATAATTATGTAGATGTATTTATCTATTCTCACCCGATCTATCCAAAACAAAAGGCTTAAAAAAAAATGAAAATAATACCACAAGGTTTTCCGTGACCGGGGATCGAACCTGGGTCTTTCGGATCCCAAACCTGCACCTCCACCACTGACCCAACTTGGCATTCAGGCATCACTTGTCCATCGCACAATAAGAAAACAAGTATAACCAAATAGTTTTGATGAAGTGAAAAGTATTCTTAAAATAAATAAGTTAAAATATACAAATAACTAGTGCCATTCCGAAAACTATAATATGCTTCTTTGCAGTATACTTTTCCAGAGTGCAATGTACCACTTCCATATAAGGTATGAACAGCAGCAGGACCTTCTCATCTCTGCAGAGGATTGGCTCTGCTTGAAACACTTTTGTGACGTCAGAGTGAACAGTCCTTGACCAATAAGAAAATTAAGCTGCAATTCCTCTGTTCAACCCATAGGATTACCGTAAACACGTTTTTAGACCAAATATTGCCGATTTAAACTAATATGCACAAATATAATGAAGATTAACACAGACATAGTGCTATACAACATTTTAGACACATTCTAGGGAGTATATCAGCTAAAAAAAGTTACTTTTGAGTTTAGTTCCTCTTTAAACTAATGTGTGTAAGTTGGAGAGTTGTTTTACCTCTCAGAGAGGAACCTGCAGGTTCACTTGATAACTCCAAGGATGCTCCAAGTCTGAGGTGTGAAGTCGAGGTCGTCTTGACCCACCTCTGTCTGATAATTGTTTATTGTAAAACACTTCCTGCCTCACTGTCCGGCACAGATTCTCACTGACGAGGCTCTAAACATGTATCTCTACAGCTGTGAAAGCCTTTTTGTGACAGTCTACCCTGGCAAGTAAAGACCAGTTAAAATTGTTCTTGTGTCTTCAAAGTGGCTTGTTTGAGCAAGTAGATGATGATGAATGGATATTTATTTATCCAACAGAAAGTATTTACCTTGTGTTCTCTTCATATTTCAGGATTTGCTTCCTGTGATCCATCTGTTCCTGGACCCTCCTGTGAATCCTGGAGACCTTTAGTGACTTAGCTCAGCTGTTCAATCATCCTCCTACCGCTTGTCAACCACTTCCCCAACACTCTTCTTCTTTGGACTGGAAACATTTGAACCCTCTGCTCCCCTCTCTATGCTCCAACTCCTTCTACTACCTGTAAGACAGAAACCACCACTACTTATCATCCCCTGCATGGCACCATCATGAAGCAGAGGAGCTCCTTCAGCAGTGGACTGCTGTCCCAGCCCTGCTCCACACACAGATTCAGGAAGTCCTTTGTCCCTCAAGTCATCAGACACTCCTCCCCGTACAGTAAAAATAGAGCCTTGTACATCTTTGGCACCACGGATACTTATGTATGCATATGTATATACAGTATGTGTATGTATGCATATGTATATATGTGTAGTATGTATGTATAAAATTGTATAGTTTAATCATGAATGTAGTACTTCCTACCACCTTGTGCATGTGCAAATTGTCTTTTTCCAAATGTGTGCTTCTTTATTTGATAATTTCATGTTTTTTTCTTTGTTTTTTTTTTTCAGTATAATTAGAACATGCTACTGGATGGCTCAAATTTCCCCACGGGATTAATAAAGTATCTATCTACCTTCTATGATCTCCATCATCCTAACTCCTCTCCTCATTCCCCAGAATTCCCAGGTCCTCCCTGTTGGACATAGATGAACAAGTCACTGTAAATAAAGCACTTACATATATACAAGTCTTGGAGTATGTTCTCTCAGTCCATAGTCTCTGGGTATTCTGTTAAACATTACAGGTTTGTCCCATATATAGTACTTTATCACCTTTATTGGTAAACATATGTAAGTACATTGTAAAATAACAAATATTCCTGCCATTAGTGTTTGTTTTTTTACCCCAACAATCAACAAATATCACTAATTATCCAACTTGCAATTGGGAAAAAAAGGTTAAACTGGATGCAACAGTTTTCCCTGACTAAATTGTGATTCCAGAGGGATGTGAAATGTAGAATTAATCTAAAGTATGTGAAATTAAACTAATAAAAAATAAAGCGATAAATGTACTGTTTAGTGTTGAGTGTAAGAGTAGTTCCACATGTGCAATGTCTTTAAGACCAAACAGCTCTGTATCTCTAAAAGAAAATCAGAGAAGCTTTTTTTGGAAAAAATGGCTTCAATTTGCTGGAAAGCACTAAGACTGGACTCTGGAGTAATGAAAAAAATGAACATGTGCCTTGATGACTCAAGATTTACACTGTTCCAGAGGACTGGTTATCATTCATGTGTACACCAAGTACTTGTAGCTGGAGACCACTTCCACTGGCATGTTATGTTCAGGGGGGTTTGTTTGTTCCTTCTGAAGTCCACAATCATCTCCTTTGTCTTCTTCACATTCATGTGAAGATTATTCTCTTTGCACCAGCTCTCCAGATGTTCCACCTCCTGCCTGCAGCTGGACTCATCATCGTTTGTGATGCATCCCACCACATCTGTATCATCTGCAAACTTTACAATATGACAGCCTGGATGAGGATGTGCACAATCTTACGTGAGCAGAGTGAACAGGAGAGGGCTCAACACACATCCTTGATACATATACACCACACAGGTGGTCCCCGACTTACGAACGAGTTCCGTTCCTACGCACCGTTCCTAACTCGAAAATGTGTAAGTCGAAACACATTACAGTTGGCGTTCGTAAAACCGAAACCTAAATTAAACCTAAATTAGTTACAGTCACAACATGCTATAAAGTCTGAATTAAATGGAGTCAGAGGGATTTTTTAAAATAATATGATCAGGAGAAATAATACATTTTTGTTTTCTCAAATGTGTTGGGAACAGTCTGAAATTGGCAGAGCTAGGATGAAGCACATAGGTGCAACAAGTCAACCCAGAAATCAATTTTAATTCTGCAACACTGTTACGGTGCTTTTTGTGCTCTCGATGTGTGCACACATGTTTTGGCATGGCTGTGTTTGCAAGCACCTATTTCCCATATTTCCCTTTGGGATTAATAAAGTATTTTTTGAACATAATTGAATTTGACTTTTATGAATTTCTACATTGCAGAACCTTTCAAAGCCTTTTGATGTCTTCACAAGATGGACAGGTTTCTTATTGCATGTAACTGTTTCTTTAATCTTTAAACCTCTGAGGACTTATCTACATCATAAGATGCTAAAATATTACTGATTAAATTTTACTTTTTTGAACTTTTTCAGCATAAATTAAATGTAAATAACTACAGTAATCATTATGAAGCATGTTGGACAATAATATTGACATTATTATTAAAAGGGCTTCAATTACCGTAATCCTCCATAACATTATGCACATTCAAACTGAATTTTAACTATGTCTACCTCCTACAACCACCATTTTGAAACAAACATTCAAAAACTACCTGGTTCTATGACATGTTTGGTACATTTTATAATCTAATCACCTATTTTGTGTAGTTTTATGACTTCAGTCCTACTGGAGTGGAAACTCTTGAGTTAGGAGTTAGGTTTAGGGTTAATTTGTGAATTAGGTTTAGGTTAGGCGTGTGGTAATAATTATCAGGGTCAGGCTACACAAATAAAAAAATAAAGGCAATGTCCTAATAAGGACAGAAATATTAACTTGTGTTTGTGTGTGGCAGATAAGCAACAGAAGATTGAGACATTCAATTTAAAACCATTTGAAAAAATATCAAGTTTAACATGTATTCATAAGGATACTAATACATTAAATGTATGTTTCTTGCACTGCAGAAGCAGTACTTGAAATAAGCCTAAATGCGATAATTTTTGTTTTTTTTGTTTTTTGTTTTTGTTTCGAGAAACAAATTCAATGGGGTAAGCAAAAGTTGTTTGTCTAGAATTGTTAATAGCAAATTAATCCAACTGCTCTGTGCCTTTAAACTAAACAAACTTGTCCAAAATTAAAGAAAACTGCACTTTTTACACGTAAATATTGCTTTCCTTAATAAACATGTTCTTAGAATGAGTGTTATGCCGCATTAATAAGCTGATTTTAAATTTTATTTATGCTTCATTTAAGAAATGTTGAGTTATAACAAGAAAAAAGACCCTGATATGCAGAAATGTTTTACCTAATTTGTTTATTATGCCTTCTCGAGTAAGTTGAGCTCAAGAATTATTTGCTTACTTTAGGATTTTACACCATTTAAGTTTTCACGTTAAAAAAAAAAGTTTACTATAGGACACATTTTCTTAAAATTGAATTGTTTCTTTCTTGATAAGGATTATATCTGAACTCTGAGAATAATAATTAGCAAACATGGCTGAGAATAATACACATTATGTTGAATAATCATACTAAAAATAAGGGATTTTAACTCAAGGCACCAGAAGCAGCTTTTGCATTTTAAAACTACATTTCATGTCATGTGCTTTGTGTCTTGCAGCTTTTGTACATGTTGAGTGAAATGTGACAATGATAGTGTCATTAAATACATTTCTTAAATTGAGAATATGTTTAAATGACCTTATTCTTTAAATAAGAACATTAATCTTATTCTGGAATTTCAACCAAACCATACCCTGTAGCTCGTAAATAAAGCTCAAGATGAGCTGAAAAGTTTCACATATGTTCTTAGAATAAGCTTCCGTTTCTTGTGCAAACCTTGCTTGTTAAGATTTTTTTTCTTTTTATGCATTAACATAAGAAAAATTGTTCACAAACAAGTTTTTTTAATTTACTTTCTTTATTGCAGTGTGAAAGCAACACTAAAACATAAACTAGGCTCAAAAATACAGGAACAACCATCAAGAGACAAATAAGACCAAGTACCGTAAATATATTTTACTGGTGTCATGAAATATTGTAATTTAAAAAATAAATGCATTTTCTGTATTAAAATGTTGATAAAAACACAAAATGACACTAATGCTGGTGTTGTGTGGAACAGTTTGTTTGGTAGCTCTCATGAAAACACCGTGCATTTATTCTGGGGACATCACACCTGTCACACTCAGTCAACCAGCTGGAAGGATCAGGGAGAAATCCTGACACCTCGAATCTCAGAAACAAAAGGTTTAAATGATTTAAACGTTGAAGCAGCAGGGATGTCTTACCAGCGGAGCAAATATTTAGAAATGCGCATTGATTTAAGATTATTCAGAGTGAAAAATACTAAAACAGAACAGCATCGGTGAAGTGATGCATTGAATTTCTTAGAGGAAGTTATGATCCTATGCCAAAATGTTTCTAATATGAAAACATGCACCCGACATTCACACAGCCTGCAGCTCGTCTCCACTCGGCACATTTTCACCGTTCACTCACAACTGAGCTGGCACTTTACCCACATTTGGTTTCATTTTCCGCTCACTTGATTTTTACATCACAGTCCCTGTTTTGTTGTTTTTTCTTTGCTCCGGACATCTTCCTGGCAGAGATGACAAGTCAACAGATGGTGGGTCGTTTTTAATTGAGCTCTGCTACAGGGCTCACATTTAGTGTCCAGTATTAGAGACCACCTGGACAGCACATCTTCAGGCTGCAGCTCTGCTGGAAAATAACATCAACATCTTGTCAAGTTCCATTTTATCTCAGTATTATACTGATTTCTGACCTCGTAGTCCTCAGATTTTTCCAAACTCAATATTTTCACCCCATCTAAGTGTTTTTTTACTCATACTGAAGCTTTGCAAAACCTTGTTTTATGTTTATCGTTATGCACTGCTACATGTTTTACAATTTTAGTAATCTGTCACTTTACTTAACCTAAGTTAGAGCCTTTACATCTATTTTGTCTATCTTGTCATATTTCAATTCAATTCAGTAAAACATAAAAATAAAATAAAAATCCCAAAGGGAAATTAATAGTTGTTGTGATTCATTCGTTAACCTTTATTTAACCTGACAAGTCCCATTTAAATCATAGATCTCTTTTGCAATGGGCCTGAAGGCAGCCTAACATGCATGTTTTTGGTCTGTGGGAGGAAACAGGAGCACACAGAGAAAACCAACACAAGCACGAGAAGAACATGCAAACTCCACAAGAAAGACCACAGGTCCAACCGGGGATTGAACCCAGGACCTTCTTGCTGAGAGGCAACAGTGCTAACCACTGAGCTGTCATCCTGGTTTCATTGGAGTTGTTATAGATGTTGTCTGTAGGCAGGAAGGATCTACAGTGGCCCGTCTCACAGCGGATCTGAAGAAACTGCAGATGCTGATCCGTCCACCTGGACCCAGCAAACCTTTCAGTCCTCTTGGGAAGGACAGCCTGAATGCCTAGCAGAACTCCTCCCCGAGCGATGGCGACTTCTCCCAGCAGCTGCCGAGCCCCTCGTCCCTGTGGAAGGAACTGCAGGTGTTGAGGGATGATCCGCTGTCACAAGCTGCATTTTCCACCAGCTCCACGATCTCAGTGCTCATGGCACTCGAGCACTGCTGCCAGGTAGATGGAAATGCATCCACGACACCTCCTTTTCAACTCATCTGGGATTTGGAGATGTATCTGAGATATTATTTGAGGTTTTGAGATGTTAATCAGCTGCTCCAAATTGTAGAAAAACACCTTGTTGCCGTGGTTACGCATCATAACAAATGCCCAAAATTAAAACAAACAAAAAAAAGGTTTCAGGAAAAGTCCTTCCAGCTGCTCAGCACCTGATACCAGAGGAAGTAATCATCTGAAAAAAGTGATTTACATCCAGAATAAAGAGGAACTAAAGTTTTAAAAAGCAAAATTTCAGAATAAATGTAAGAGAGCTGCTCCAGCATGCAGCCACCCATATCGGCGCAATTCTAGAACCTATGATTTACCCATGATAAAAAATACTAAATAACCTGTGAAATATATTCATGCGTGTTTCTTTCAAAAAAATTGAACCTATTCTAAAGAAACACTAAAAATCAGTGAACTTCTGATTATTATGCATCAGTTTCCTGTCAGTCATTTGCTCAGTGTCCTGGTTGCTTGGCAGCAGCTGTGGAGTTGATGCAAAAGTTGAGCTCAACATGTGGCTTTCTGACTTTAAGAGGTAAAAAACAAAAGTACAGCTGCACTTTTACATGCAAAATGGTCCAAATTTTATTGCAGCGTATTTAACAAATCTGTTGTGCATTTGTAGAAAAAAATACCTTAAATTACAAGAAAGTTAAAATTATGTTTAAATGTTAAATATAAATCTGTCTGGAGAGCTATTGTTTTATGCAAAAACAAAACAAACACTGACTTTGGAGATATTTTCTTCAGAAACCGTTTTCCTATACTACCTTAGAGCTCCTTTAAATAGGCACATAGCTTTAATCTTAAAGCAAATTACAGGTAAATGATTTAAAAACACCAAAATAAGGAACATTCTCAGAGTGATGCAGAGTGTAGCTGCCATCAAGGGCAGATCTCATTTGATGCATTATTCAATATTCAGTTAAAGAGAGCAATAAATATTAGTGTTTAATATAAAACATTTAATAATCGATAAGTAACAACTTTCAGTAATTTATGTTGTTAAGGTTCATTTTTTGTGTTAAAATGCATTGAAATGTATGGGGGAACGTATATTTTGTTCCGCATGCCACGTTGTTTCCCTTGGAGTAAGATTGATTGACACAGTTGCCATGGAAACCGTTAGAGAACCGTTACTGCAGAAGAGACTACTACAAGAAGTTCCCCCTGAAGACAAAGGGGTGTTTTACGTTTCTTTTTGTAAGAAGAAGCTGTAGAAAATCGTCTTTATTCCTCTGGAGTTAATGTGGCCAATGAGGTACGATTTATTGTTTTATTTGTGTCTTTTACAGTACAGTATTTGTCTTTTATTTCTGTAAATCTTTATTTGCCGTGAACTAATTTAGGTCTGTGTTTCTTTTTAGTTCTGACGGCATTTATGGGGCATTAAGTTAAGTTGTCTACAATAAATGTCTGTTAAAACCCAAGAACGACGTTGATCCATGAATGAACTCGAGAGGAGTAACAGTCAGAACTCATCCTTTCCTGCCGCTCCGTGCTACAGTCAGAACTCACGCCTGGTCGTGTCGCAGTCAAAGTCAAGCCTGCGCGTCCACAGTGAGAAGTTAACGGTTGAGAAGTCAACGGCTCAACGGCTGAGTACGTGCGTCAGAGAACACCTGCTGCTGGAATCTGAGAACGCCTGCTAGTGCTGGAGTCCAGGAGCAGAGAGGAGCAGAGAGGAGCAGAGAGGAGCAGAGAGGAGGAGAAGGAGGAGGGAAGCCCCCGCCACAGCTGGAGCCGACAAGGAGCCCTCGCTGAACGGTGACGTCACTCTCTGGGATCAAAGGAAGACGTGCTGTGCTGCAAGCAGCATCACCCAAATCAGAAGCAGCAGTGTCCAGGAGTTTAGCGTGGTTGATCTACTCAAGTAACACCTTTAAGATAAGTTAATGGTGAACAGTTGAATTAACCTAGCTAACTTTGAAGGGACTCTGTTAAGTGCTTAAAAGGGTAACCTGCTGTAAAGGGCACAAGTTTAAAGTTAAGAAGTTGTTTGTTTCATACAAACAAATTAAGTGTGAACAAAAGAAGAAAAAGTGTGCATTAAGTTGTATAATTTTGTTTGACATTGAAATTATTTTCTGTTTGTAACAAATGAAAGATTTTTTATTCTGATTT
>JBBPBX010010477.1:0-38548 GCA_038048925.1 Garcialebias charrua
CAACAAAGGTCATCAGAGACTCTACTTCCTCAGACGGCTGAGACGAGCTGGTCTGAGAAGCTCAGTCCTCACCTCCTTCTACAGGTGTGCAGTGGAGAGCATCCTGTGCTCCAGCATCAACGTGTGGCATGGAGGCTGCACAGCTGCAGAAAGAAAAGCTCTGCAGAGAGTGGTGAAGGCTGCACAGAAGATGTTGGAGTCAGTCTCTCCACCATCACAGACATTTACACCTCCAGATGCAGGAAGAGGGCCACTTGCATCATGAAGGACCCCACTCACCCAGCACACACACTTTTTGCCCCGCTCCCCTCAGGAAGGAGGTTGAGGAGCATTAAAGGACAACACCCACCATGACACTAACAATTCACCATATTGGACAATTACTGTAATTTATTATTAGGTCTATTTTCATTTTTGCATTTGGGCCAGGCGAGGGTTAAAAAAACAACAAAAAAAACCCACTCCCGAATGAATCCGGAAACCTGGCCGAAGAGTCCCGAAGTGTCATGTGACTTTTGTTACATCTCCACCCAGAAGGCAGAAGGTAGGAGTGAGTTTCCATGGAGGTTTATGAGAGAGAGTGGGAGTTAAAACTGCATATTTCCTGCATATTTCCTGGTGCATTTGTGTGTATATGGACCAGCGCTCTGATTTTATTTATTATTTATTTTATAACACCACTGCTGACGTTGCTGCTCTCATTCATTCTGCCCAGAGGAGCGAGCCGCGAGCCGCGCGCGTCTCTGGCTCCTCGTTCCGCTGGTTCCTCGTTCCTTTGAAGTTCCTCGTGCCGGTGTAATTTGCTCCCTCGAGTGTATGTATTTGCTCTCGTCAGCCTTGTTGCGGGGAGCACGGGGGGAGCACGCGCGCAGAGCTCAGCTGCGCGGCTGCCTTTCTGGTCACGGGGGGAGAGAATAAAAAGCCGATGCGGAAATGAATGAATTTGTCGCGATCAAACGAATTAAACTAGTATGTCTAAGTGGATGCTCGCTCAGAATATGATAGACATGAGTGAGCGACAGCAGGATTAATCAACACAGGCAGCTTTAGGGAATATTTAAAAATGCTTCGCTTTTTCTTTTCCTCGCTCGCCTGTAACTCCAAGGCGTCACTTTGGTGACGTGAATGCCCATGTGAATGCCCATATATGGAGAGGGGCAGATTTTCCCGGAGCTGCATGCTAAAATCTGCTATAAATCATGAAATAACACATTTAGCGTTATTTCTCCACAATATAAGTAAACGCTCCTGTATTATTTTTAAATAAACTAATAAATATTAATGGCGATGCAATTTGAAAACATGGTGGGTGTTGGGCTTTAAGTGTAGAACCACTAGACTGAGGAACAGCTTCTACCCTGAGGCTGTTAGACTCATGAATATCTAACCAGAATAATCACTGTGAAAAAAATCACATCATGTTGCTGCTGATCTGTTGCTGCTGATCTGTTTCATGTTGCTGCTGATCCGTTTCATGTCGCTGTGTTCATTCATGCTTATCTGCTCACACAGACTCCTGTTCGTGCTGCTGTTCGATGTAATGTTTTTATGATGTTAGTGCCTAGTGTATGTTTTTCTTAGTTCATATCTTAGATCTTATTACTGTTTTTCTTTTACATTTTATTGTTGGATGTAACTGGGACCCTGTGTACTTAATCTCGTTCCACCACATGTACCACACGAGATGCAAATGGCAAATAAATCTCTCTGGCTCTGATAAAAGCACCTTCTCATAGTGAATAAACCAGTTTGTTGTTGACGTCCAGAACTAGATGTTCACATGATCAAGGAGGACACCTCTGTTTAATGATGGACGGTTTCTTTTCACAAAGATGGCCTCCTTTACTCCTCTCTCAAACCATTGTTCCTCTCTATCAAGAATGTGAACATCTTCATCCCTGAAAGAATGACCTCTGGCCTGGAGATGAGTGTAGACCGCAGAGTCCTGACCTGATTATGTTGATCTTCTGTGCTGGGCCATCCTTTTGGCCTGTGGCTGTTTAGTTTCCCCATTGTCAGACTGATCACCCTCCTGACACTGAACAACATACACAATATTACGCTCTTTGTGCCGGGGGACTGGATCTTTGGGATGAACCAGTCTTTGCCGTAATGTATTTTGGGGTTTAAAAGTTGTGTTTAGAAAATAAACGTCTCAGTTTCTCTGAAACTTCCGCAACATTCAAAAATATGTTTTGTGGGAATTCATTCAGCTCCTCAGACCGACAAAGTCTTTTGGATTAAAGACAAATGCTTCAACAAGTTATTTTTTTATCTGTCCAGAGGATCGATCCTTAACTTTGTTAGATTTTTCTACCTGGATCATTGAGCATGCATCCATATATCCTCTTCTTCATGTTCTCATTCTCAATAGAAACTTTTCATGGTCTATCACAAGGGTCTGCAAAAACGGTATGGGGCCACATGCAATCTTTAGGTCCACTGCAGTGGCTCTTTGTCGCTTTGCCCAACACTGACAGGACTTGTTTATATTTACTGTACATTCATCATAACAAAATATTATAATTTTATATTTTTTTCTGTAGTCATGTAACTGAAACCTTTGTGATAAAATGATGCCAGTACACAAGAGGAAAAATGTACTGATCAGTTTGAGCTAGCAGTATGTTAACCTTCAGTGTCTGGTTACATAGTTATTTTTCTCTTAAAATTCAGCAGATGTTTTTTTTTAGCACATTTAAAGACAAAAAACACAATGATTCAGCACATGTAGACTATTGCAGACTGCTAATTTACCAGTCATTGAAATAAGGTGTTTTTACAAAAATTTAAAAAGCCATTTGACTAGGGATGGACCTGAGACTCCGAAGACGGACGTTTCTGAAGCAGATTGCTTCGAAACAGTCAGGGCCTCAAAGGAGATTGGAAGTGAAGCTGCAAATTCAGATATTTTTACACAGCTTCGTTTACTTTAAGGAGACGGCAAATGCTCAGCACCACGTACCTTTCTGCTTCACTGTGTTGTGAGACCTTAAGTGATGGAAAAATTCAAGTGGAAGAAAAAAAAATTCATGTTTGAAAACACATTATTATCAATTCAATAGTTTTGGACAGCAAAGTAATGACCAAACTTCATGTATAGTGAAACATATTACCTTACCGTAAATATGACAATGAGCATTTATTAATTAGTGACCAATAAAACAAATTAAAATGCTGCATAGCTAAATTTCTCCTAGTGATCCTAAAGTGAATTAAAGGATTGTAGATAATAAATGTTATTGTATAAAACTTATAATTTGATGAAGTTGATCACAATATTGTACTACAGAGTTTTAAATGTGATAAAATGTCAATTAAAAAATTATATTGGGAGTACAGGAACAGCTCTAAAATGGTTTAAATCATACTTATTTGATAGATTCCAATTTGTAAATGTAAATAATGAGACTTCTTCATACACCAAAGTTAGTCATGAAGTTCCTCAGGGTTAAGTGCTTGGACCAATACGCTATACCTTATACTATATACTTTACCATTAGGTAAAGTTATTAAACAGCATGGGATAAGTTTTCATTGTTATGCTCATGATACACAGTTATATTTGTCCATGAAACTCGATGAATCCTATCAGTTACCGGTACTTAAGTTACAAGCATGCCTTAAAGAGATCTCTGCGACAAGATGGCAGCCACCTCCAGGATTAACTGTTTCATAGATCAGGGTGACAAAGGATAGAAGTGGAGGATTAAAGTTTTTTACCAAAAGCTGTTTTTGCCTTCTCTGTCCATTTAAATGTCTGTAGAGTCGAGGTTAATTGAGTGAGAGGGCAGCAATCCTGCTGTAATCCTTAATGAAGCTCTGGTAGAAGTTAGCAAAACTGAGGAATTGTTGCAGCTCTGGTCTCAGGAGTAGGCCATTTCACAACTGCCTTGGTCTTCTCTGTGTCAGTACAGTATTGTCAGCCTTCAAAAATGAACTCAAGAAATGAGACTGACTGAACATGGAACTCACACTTTGCTGATTTACAAAAAGTTGGTTTTTGTAAAATCGTTGGAGTACAGTTCTTACATGGTGGGTGTGTTTTTATTTTTCTTGGGAATAAATGAATATGTTGTCTAAATAGAGAAACACAAAAATGTTCAGAAAATCTCTGAGAATGTCATTCACAAGTGTCTGTAACACTGCTGGGGCATTGGTCAGGTCCAAAGGCGTAAGTGTCCTAGAGGATTTCTGTATGCGGTCTTCCACTCGTCCTACCCATCTCAAATCCTGACTAGATGGTATTCATTACGGAGGTCGAGTTTAGAGAAGATGGTAGCAGAGTGTAATTGTTCGTAAATTGAGTTGATTGAAGGCAGGGGATATTTATTCTTGACAGTGATCTGATTTAGACCCCTACAATCAATGCTGTCTTTTTTAGCCACAAAGAAAAACCCAGCCCCGAAAGGGGACATTGAGGGGCAAATGATCCCAGAGTTAAGGGAGTTATCAATGTACTCTTTCAATGACTCTTTTTCGGGACTGGACAAATTGTAGATGTGTTAATTGTATCAAATTGTATCGTAGGACTGGTGAGGAGGTAACGACAGGGCTCTTTATTTGCTATATACACGAACAAGGTCATGATAAACAGAAGAAACCTTGGACAAATCTGTTAACTCGGGAATTGCAGTCTTAACGACTGGAGGAACATCGGTTCTTAAACAAGAACAACATAAGCTCTTAAGACAGTGCATACTCAACTTTTCTACTCTTCTCTCAGACCAGTTAATAGCAGGATTGCGTTCTATGAGCCTAAGAAACCCTAATATTAGTTGTGCATTGGGAGATTCAAAAACATAGAGCTCACCCTGTCCATGGTAGTTACTGGAGATGATGAGATGCAGAGGCATAGTATTCAGCTGGACTGTGTGTTGACTTGTAAGCCCAGTCACCATTAGGGGTACTTGGAGGGTTTGCGTGTGAATATCCAGTAGATCTACCAAGTCTTGGCTAATTAAGTTTGGTTCAGCTCCAGAGTCAATAAGTGCCAACAAAGATATCTTTTCTTGATTTGCCACAGTAGTCATGGAGAGTTGAACTCAGGAAGCAGGTGAAAAAGAGGAGCTTCCCAACAATATCTCCTGTTCTATTGGTGAAACTTGGGCAGGGGGTGGGAATTGTTTATCGTTATGGTTGTAGGAGTCAATCCTTCTTCCCCATTCTGCCCTCATCCTGCATCAACTTGCCTCCGCTGCATTCTTGTTGTCGGTCCCAGTTCTGCTACGTGTCATTGCAGTGAAGTCCGTTCCGGGTCATGGATGCATAGGTCCATTGAGGTGCTCGAGCTCGGGAGTGTGACCGTCAGTTCTACAATCCACGAAAACGTGGTCTCTCCTGTCTGTAGGAGATCCTCATCCAACTGCTCATTTCCTAATCCTAGCACCAGGACATTTTTCTGTTTCCCTAGTTCTCGATTGTTCTTTTTAAACAAATGAGTTTAAAACTTAAAAAAATGTGTAAAAAGCTGTACTGGTGTAAAATATTTTTGGCTTAATCTACAAAGTATTAAAACAAAAACTTAATTTTTACAAACTTTCACTTTATTCAACAAGATTCAGGAAAAATATTTACAAAAAGCATTAAATGTAAGCTGGTGGCAAGCTGGTCTGAGAAGCTCAGTCCTCACCTCTTTCTACAGGTGTGCAGTGGAGAGCATCCTGTCCATCATCAACGTGTGGCATGGAGGCTTCACAGTTGCAGAAAGAAAAGCTCTGCAGAGAGTGGTGAAGGCTGCACAGAAGTCTGTTAGAGTCAGTCTCCCCACCATCACAGACATTTACACATCCAGATGCAGGAAAAGGGCCACCTGCACCATAAAGGACCCCACTCACCCAGCACACACACTGTTTTGCCCCACTCCCCTCATGCAGGAGGTTGAGGAGCATTAAGTGTAGAACCACAAGACTGAGGAACAGATTATACCCTGAGGCTGTTATCTAACCAGGATAATCCCTTTGAAAAATCACATCATGTTGCTGCTGATCTGTTTCATGTTGCTGAGTTCATTTGTACTCGTCTGCTCACACAGACTCATGTTCGTGCTGCTGTTTGGCATATTGTTTTTAATGTCATTAGTGCTTTGTGTATTTTTAGTGAACGGTTTTCTTAGTTCATATATTAGATCTTTTTATTTTACATTTTAATACTTTTGTTGGATGTACTGTAACTTGGACCCTGTGTACACAATTTTATTCCACCACATGTGCCACATGTGGTGTGTATGACAAATAAAGAACCTTGAATCCTTGAATGTTTCCTCTATCACAAGACATTCTTCAAGCTATCTTGCTAACAGTACTCACAAGAGTAAGTACCAGTGAATAAGTAAGTAAAATTTTATTTATATAGCACTTCTCAAGATAAAAATCCCAAAGTGTTTCGACAAACAAAAATAAAAAGTGCACAAAACAAATTTAAGCGAAGGCAGATTTAAAAAGATGAGTTTTTATCTGGCTTTTAAAAGAAGCCACTGAGTCCACTGATCGGAGAGTATGAGGAAGGGAGTTCCAGAGTCTTGCAGCCACAGAAGAAAAGACTTTAGTTTTCTGTTTTGTCTGGATCACAGGACCTCAAAGCCCTGATTGGGGTATAGGGATGTAACAGTTCCAAGATGTATTTAATATTGGTGTCTGTCCATGCAGAGCTCACCAGGTAAAAAAATAATACTGTACTGTACATTGAAATCCTCTTGATAATGAACTGGGAGCCTGGACCTTACCAAGCTCCGCCCAGAAACGCCCCCTAAGCTCCAACATGGCTGCTTACCTCACAAGCAAAGCCTCGCACAGCATTAGTTTCAATGGAAACATGGCGTCGATTGACTCTCTGCAGGGTATTTCTGAGTCGAATAGTGTATCATTTCTGCCAGATTCCAACAAAATATCAGCCACGACAATGGACAGGGGAACCAACAAGTTCATGTTTTTATTTTTTGGATGTTATCAAGTTGTTTGAGCCACGCGATGACTCCAACAGTGTGCGCGTCACGGCTAAATGCTACCGGCCGATGAGGAAAACAGCAGCTCCTCACACGTTCAGCATTAATACAGCTGTGGACAGGATCACTGATGCCAGTTGTTCTGCAATGGGTAATAATAATAATGTAGGAGGTGGTGAAGAGACGACACAGGAGACGGGATGTAGTTCTTCACTTTTAATCAACTCCTACTCAACTGGCGGGAAAACCACCCAACACCGCCTTATATACCAACACAACATCCGGTCCTCTGGACCTTTCACAATAAAAGCATCCTGTAACACATTCGGTCCACTGGGTGTGAGTAGAGCCCCCTAGTGGTCCACCACACACGCCCCCCCAGAACACCCAGTAAGGTCCATCACTAGTCCCGCATTTTAGGTTTGATTAAACGACCAGAACGGCTGAACCTGGGCCCTGCAGAACCAGTCTGATGAAGCGGAGGGCTACGAGGAGGGCCTGCAGAAGATTCGGGCTCCAATGGACGTTGAGAGTCTCCGGAAGAAGGACCGCAGTCCGTTAACAATGTGGATGGAGGTCTGCCCCTGCGAGGAGCCTGGGCCGTAACAACCTGATCATCTGACACAACATGAGCTGGTTTAAGCCTATCGATACAGACAGTCTCAGTACGACCCCCTAAATCTAAAAGGAAATGTTTTGGACCTGGTTGAAGAACCCGAAACGGTCCATCATACAAAGGCTGTAGTGGTGTCCTGTGTGCATTGTGTTTGACAAAAACAAATTTAGAGGACTCCAGACTCTTAGGGACAAATGACTGCGGTAAACAATGATGTACCGGGCCAGGGACACGAAAAGGGGCCTCCTGAGGTGAAAAATGGAGCAACGGTGGAGCAAACTGTGGTGAGGGTACCTCAGGTAAAAACTCACCGGGGACGCGCACAGGTTGACCGAAAACCAGTTCAGCCGGGGAAGAGCTCAGGTCCTCTTTGGTTGCGGTACGTAAACCCAACAAAACCCAGGGAAGACGGTCAATCCAGTTGTCACCGGTCAATGCAGCACGCAGTGCAGCTTTCAATGATCTGTGAAACCGTTCACACAAACCATTAGCTTGGGGGTTGTAAGCGGTGGTCCTGTGAACGTTAGTCCCCAGACTCTTGGCCATGGTAGACCAAAGTTCAGAAACAAACTGCGGGCCCCGGTCTGATGTAATGTCTGAAGGGGGGCCAAAACGCGCCACCCAGGTAGACAAAAATGCCCGGGCCACCACTGCAGATGTCGTGGATGTCAAAGGAACCACCTCAGGCCACCTGGTGGTCCGGTCTATCATAGTCAGCAGATGAGTAAAACCTTGTGATGGAGGCAGAGGGCCCACCAGGTCTACGTGCACATGATCAAACCGCCGACCTGGGATGGAGAAGGGTTCCAAAGGTGCTTTGGTGTGCCTGTTAACCTTAGCGCGCTGGCATGGGACACACGCTGCTGCCCACTCCTTAACTGCTTTACGCAGACCGGGCCAAACAAACTTTGAACTGACCAGTTTCACCGAGGCTCTAACACCTGGATGAGAAAGGGAATGTAAGGAGTCAAAAACGCGGCGTCGCCATGAAACTGGAACCAGGGGGCGGGGCCTGCCAGTAGAAACATCACAGAGCAGGAGGGGACCTCCGTCGTTCACCTGCCGTTCCTCCAACTCGAGGCCCGTGGGCCCGGACTGGAGTTCGAGTATTTCTGCGTCGCTACGTTGGTCCGCAGCCATAGCAGAAAAATCTATGCCAACGTATACCATACCATACCATACCAGCTTTATTTATAGAGCACTTTAAACACCTACAGGACCAAAGTGCTGTACACACAACAAAACAATCAATCAGGTAATAAAATGATTAAAATAAATAAACGTCACATAATAAAAGTTGAGGAATCATACACTCAGATAAAACAAGCGACTAAAATTATTAAAAGTCAACATCGCAGATGGTGTCATAGGCCAGGGAGAAGAGATGGGTTTTAAGAAGAGATATATATATGTATACGGGCGAGATCAGCACCCGGGAGAGACAGTTGGCCACCACGTTGGATTTTCCAGCCACATGCTGAATGTCTGTAGTAAATTCAGACACCGCTGCGAGGTGGCGTTGCTGGCGAGCAGACCAGGGGTCAGAAATTTTTGACATAGCAAACACCAAGGGTTTGTGGTCAACATATGCAGTGAACTGGCGGCCCTCCAGGAAAAACCTGAAATGGCGTGTGGCCAGGTAAAGCGCCAGCAACTCTCTGTCAAAAACACTGTATTTCAGCTCATTGTCCCGCAGCGTACGGCTGAAAAATGCAAGCGGCTGCCAAACCCCGGAAACCTGCTGTTCTAACACAGCCCCCACCGCAACATCAGATGCGTCGGTTGTTAAAGCTATTTGCGCCGCTGGGGATGGATGGGCCAAAAGGGCAGCAGTGGCCAGTGCAGCTTTAGCATCACCAAATGCCTGTAGGCGTTCTGGTGTCCAGTCCACGCTGTCGTTGGGCTTTTTCTTTTTCAGCGCTCCATAGAGCGGACGCAGCAGTTGTGCTGCCCTGGGGAGGAAACGGTTATAGAAGTTAACCATTCCCAAAAATTCTTGTAGCGCTTTAACAGACTGGGGCTGTGGGAAATCTGACACCGCCTGCACTTTGTTTGGTAACGGGACGGCACCACTTGCAGAAATGCGGTGGCCCAAAAAGTCAATGACTGGCAGCCCAAACTGGCATTTCGCTGTATTTACAATCAGGCCATGTGCTGCCAGGCGCTGAAAAACCTCACGGAGGTGGGACAAGTGCTGCTCAGCCGAGCTGCTAGCCACCAGGACGTCATCCAGGTACACAAATACGAAGGACAGACCCCTTAGGACTGAATCCATCAACCGCTGAAATGTTTGTGCTGCACCTTTAAGACCAAAAGGCATGCGCAAAAACTCAAAAAGGCCGAAAGGCGTGATAACAGCGGTCTTAGGGACATCCTCCACATGCACAGGAACCTGGTGGTACCCCCGTACTAAATCTACTTTAGAAAAAATGGAGGTCCCAGCCAGGTGCACTGAAAAATCCTGGATGTGGGGGATGGGATAACGATCGTTCTCTGTGATGTTATTAAGGCGGCGGAAATCCCCACATGGACGCCATTTGCCATCTGCCTTGGGCACCATGTGGAGGGGGGAGGCCCACGGACTGTTTGAGCGTTGCACGATGCCTAAACGCTCCATGTTAGCAAACTCTTCCTGTGCTATTGCTAGCTTAGTAGCATCGAGGCGGCGTGCACGTGCGAACACCGGGGGGCCCGTTGTGGGAATATAATGTTCGACCCCATGTTTTGTGTTTGTGTTTGCAAAATCAGGAACAGTCAGCGAGGGGAATTCAGACAATAAACGCTGAAACACATTACCCGAAGCTAAAAAGTTAGCATGCATTAAAGGCCCAGCTCCTCGCGTCTCACAAGGCAGTGACGAAAAAGACACAGCGTCGATCAAACGTCTGTTAGCTAAATCAACCAGGAGCCCGTGAGCACAAAGAAAATCAGCCCCTAAAATAGGGACTGAGCTAGCAGCTACCACAAAGTTCCACTGGAAGTCCCGTTCATGGAAACGAACAGTCACCAACCTTTCGCCAAACGTCTTGATGGGATAGCCGTTAGCCGCGGTTAGCTGCGGCCCGCAGCCTTCTGCTAACCTGTCGGAGCCAGTCGGGGGAACGAGGCTCTTCTGCGAGCCGGAGTCCACCAGGAACCGCCTCCCCGACCTCGAGTCTTCGATGAAAAGCAGCCTTTCCTTGTCGCCAACGGCCGCGACTGCTAGCGGGCGCTGGCGTACTCGTTTCCCTGCGGCTTGAAACTGCACGGTGGGACACACCGTCGTGCTTTGGCGCCAAAACGCTGGTGGAAGAAACAAAGTGCGGCCCCTGACCGCCTGCGGGCGACTCCTGCTACGACCACTGGCTCGTCCGGCGCTGAGGGCGATGCTTGAAGCTCGGGCGCCGCTCAATAACTTCAGTTGATAAAATAATGTACTTGATGGATGACAGTAATGTTTTCTAGTGATAATTCTTACAGCTCTTTTCTGTAATACAAAAATAGGCTTTGTGATTGTTTTACACGCTTTCCCCCAAACATCAATACAATAGATTAAGTGTGGAACAATGATTGTGTTATACAACAAATACAGAGCTTTATCATTCAATAGGTCTCTGACTTTGTACAGTACTGCAATCGATTTAGCTATTTTTATTCTTACAGAATTTATGTGTTGTTTCCATGTCAGTTTGTCATCAATGATAACACCCAAAAACTTCACCTCACTCACTCTACAAATCTCAACACCCTCAATTTTGAGTGGAACATCAACAGTTTTCTTTTTATTACTGAATATCATGTAATTAGTTTTTTCTAGATTTAATGATAATTTATTGATTTTAAACCAAGTTTGTATTTTGACAAATTCTGTCTTTATCAATTCCAATATTTGTTCCATGAAAGATGCTAACCTAAAACAGAACTGCTATAAAAGAACATAAAAAACATGTTTTTGTTCATTTCAGGTAAAATTTGAATACTTTTACAACCTGATAAACACCAGATCACTTGCAAACCTTGGAATTAAAAAGGGTGGGCTTTTTTGAGGCAGCACAGTGGATCAGTTGGTAGAGCTGCTGCCTCTCAGAGAGCAGGTTAACTGCTGTTCAAATCCTGGTCCAGGGGCCTTTCTGGGTGAAGTTTGCATGTTCTCTCCGTGCATGCGTGGGTTTTCTGCAGGTACTCTGGTTTCCTCCCACAGACCAAAAACATGCATGTTAGGCTGATTGGTGACTCTAAATTGTCCCTAAGCGAGTGAATGGTTGTTTGTCTTGTTTGTCTCTGTGTCCCTGTGATGGACTGGAGACCTGTCCAGGGTGTCCCCTGCCCCTCGCAGTGATAGCTGGATATGGGCACCAGTGACCCCCACAACCCAAAAAGGAAGAAGCGTGTAAAGATGATGGATGGACGTTTTTGATAAACATACATCAATTTGCCATAACATCACCACCATCTGCCTATATTGGTCATGCCTTCCTCCTGCACCCTAAACGTCCTGGTAAGTGAGAAATAACACAAATGTGTTGTCCAGCAGCATCAGGCACCAGCAGTGGTGGGATGTTACAAAATACAAGTTTGTTACTGTACTTAAGTACAATTTTCATTTATCTGTACTTTACTTGAATATAATTAAACATACTTTTGACTTTTACTCCACTACATTTTACATTATCTGTACAGTACTTTCTATTACAGTACATTTCTATCCACCTTATTCCTGGGGGTGTCACTGTAGAAGCGACTATGTGTCTTACTTCCGTTTGACCCCGGAAGTAGAATTTCTGCATTGGCTCCTCGTTGTTTACTTGCTAATCTGTGCGCGTCGTTGAAGTTCTGTTTTCTGTTGTTTCAAGCTAATATTGTCATGAAGATGTCACGAAGATGTCTTGTGGAGCTCGGGTACCTGTTGCGCTGTTCGTGGCTGTACGAATAATCAGACGAAGCTGAATTTGTGGCTGCAACTAGTGTGTGTTGAACATGCTCCGAAAACAAAAACCTGCATCCTTCTTTGTGGCTGGGCTACGAGAAACCACCTGAAAAAAGACTCTGTATCCTCCAGAGGATCAGGTATGATTTAAGAGACAGCTTTTAGTGTTATGATTTTATGTAGTCAGTGATTAAATGATACTAATATTTTCGTTCATAACTGGCAAATAAACACACGCACCTATATATGTATGCTGTGTGCGTTTATTTATATATATATATATTATTATATATATATATATATATATATATATATATATATATATGTGTTTATATATATATATATATATATATATATATATATATATATATATAAATATGTGTGTGTGTGTGTTCATAAATGAACCCTAAAGTTTGTATACTGTACTTTTACTTTCAGATGGGCTTGATGAGAGTGTGGAGCTGCTCAACACCACCAGTCACATGCAGCATGACTGTTGGAATGTGGATTGACATAATGTCAGAACAAACCAACGACCTTATTCTATGGTTGCCCCGTGAAACAATTAAAGCAACATGTTTTGCAGAAAGCTAAAAACTTGGACTCCAGAAGTGAATCATACATGCAAATAACACTGTGAAATATTTATTGGCTGTTTCTCCCTCTGGAATAATCATGTTTATTTCAGATGCTTATGGTGGTAAATGCAGTGACAGGTATATAACACAGAACTCTGGGTTTCTGGACTATCTGCGTGCTGGAGATCAGGTGATGGGTGATCGTGGTTTCACAGTGAGGGACCTGCTGCAAGAGCTATGGTGTCAATTTAATCATTCCAGCATTCACACGCAAAGGATGCCAGCTTATTTCAAGTGAGAAGACATTAAATGTAAACATTTTTCTCAAACATGTACAGTACTGGTGTACGGTACTTGCTGTAAACGTAACACAACTCTTAACATGTTTTTTAAAGGATGCAATGTTAACTATATTACATTAGAAAAGTATTTGCTAAAATGATTCATTTGTTATGTACAATAGTTGACTGTTAACCTTCTTACAAGGTTAGTTTTTTGTGTGCACTATATCAGTTAATTTTGGATTAAACTACTGTTTCTATCTAAATGTCACTTTTTTCATTATCAAGTTTTTAAAGATCGTTTCCTGTCTATTTCATTATTTGTTTTCATTTACTGTATTTTATTAAAAGTTCTCAAGGTGCTTCATTTGTGAATCAGTAAAGTCTTTGTCAAAAGAAATGTCAAGCTCCAGGTGCTCAGTTGGTGTCCAGATAAACATCTTGCAGCTCAAAAGTCCAAGACACATCATTGTTAGCTGGACCTGGAGATGTGGATTTTTAAGGCTTTGACTGGACTCTATGTTTGCCTTAAGGTAAATAAGAATGTGTCCCACCTCTCTTAACATAACAGGACCAACCTTGTTACTGTGAAGATACTAATAAGCTTCAGAGCTTTTCAGATTGCTCATCGCTTCGCCATCTGAAGCAACTGTCAACAAAGTAGCTAAGTATGCTAGTAGCTAAATATGCTAGTGTACGTTATTTTCGGCCACTTCTTCAAGTCGTCCTCCCACCCCTCAATAGCTGTAGGTAGCGGTAAAACAATATCTCCACATTTGAGTTGTGATCGTTTGTGTTCCCACATATTTTATGACCTAAAACCTCTGACGAAAACCGGTTAGCGCGTTGCTAGCGTGTAAAAAAAGTGCCGGTTCCAACTTTTGGCGGAAGTCGTACACATAATTCGCGCAAGGCATCATGGGGGCTAGGAATAAGGTGGATAATGCGTTGCGTTACGTTACATTCACGTTGCAGTATTTTGATTTGTTTGTTAGTTTGAAAGTAACCAACGTGAGAGGGGAGTTGGTCCATTGAAAGGGGAAAATGCAAAGTGGGCAGGTAACGTTAGACCCACCTTCAAGAAGAGCTGGGCCAATGACATATATTCTAGTGTATACATCATTGAGCTAGGCACACCTACAGCACCACGAACACACCCAAAATGGATTACACCGTGGAGAGTCGGCCAGAAGATACGCACCACCCATGCCCTTACTGAAAGACTATTGAAATATTATTCAGAGACTGTTGAAAGACTATTGAAAGACTATTGAAATATTATTGAAAGACTGTTCAGTACAGCAGGACAGATTCTCTCTCCCAAAAGAGCCAGACTGGACTCAGAAATCTTTGAAAACCAACTTCATGATGGTGTAGTGGCAGGGCTTCCGACTTGGGACCCGAAGGACGCGGGTTCGCGCCCCAGCCACTACACACCTTGGGGTGTCTATGAGTGCACACCTAATTCTCCAGCTCCCCGGGCGCTTTCTATGGCTGCTCACTGCACCACCTGGTGGTGGTTGGGTTAAATGCAGAGACGAATTTCGTCTGTGTATGGGAAACATACACAGATGACAGAAAAGGACATTATTATTATTATTATTCATCTGAACTTGAACAAGAAATTCTTGCTGCAATATTAAAATGTGTCAGTTCATGGGATGTTAGGAGACAAGAGATGTCTCCAAATGGCTCCACACTCAGGTCCAAGTTTTGAAAATGGTGTCAGCAAGTCAAAATATTGTTCACTGTTGACCCATTACAAGGTTGACTAGACAATATTTTGAGCTGATGGCAAACTGGAGGTGAAATGATCAGATATTCCTTTGTTAGGTCTAATGCTCCTTTTTTCTGTCAGACAACTTTTACTTAAAGGTTCAGTATGCAGTTTCTGTAGAACTGCAGCAGTTAGAAATATTTTCAACAGGCAAAGCATTCTGATCCCTCCCCCTCAGAGCCATATGTGGCTCTGCCCCCTTGTGGTCTGTTGAATTTCAAATTCAAGCTCTGTTTTTATTGGCTGATTCAAATTCAAGCTCTGTTTTTATTGGCTGGTTACAAACTCTGTTTTTATTGGCTGGAAAATGGCGGGTCACCTTTTCTTTTTAGAAATGCTTATTTACCACCTGGAGAAGCAAGGGGACAATATTTTTTTTAATTTTTTTTCAGAGATTACCTGGCTAACATCAGTCTGTCAGGAGGTAGTGACAGAGTGAAGAAATATGTTCATAAAAAAAGCTACATACTGCAGCTTTAAATGTGTTTACTGCAGTTACAATGACACATTGGTTTTATTTGTGTTAAATAAAAACTTTCAAAAGTATACCAACAATGTCCAGGTATACAACCCAACAATTTTCAGTCAGGTCATCTGGACAGTTTCTTTTTCTTTTCTTTTTTGTGCTGAAGCATTTCACCTTCCATCCAGAAGGCTTCATCAGTCAAGGAAGCACACAACACAAAACTGATTCTTCTTTGTGTTGTGTATTTCCTTGACTGATGAAGCCTTCTGGATGGAAGGTGAAACGTTTCAGCACACACACAAACACACACGCACACACACACACACAAAACTGTCCAGATGACCTGACTGAAAATTGTTGGGTTTCAAAGGTACCGTATAATCATTCCTCTTTCTCATTTTGCATAATGTTATTTATTTCTGCAGGTCATCCCTGAACTTCTGATGCACAGAATCACAAGTCCAAGTGTGAACTGTGTCACAGAGTAAACACAATAAAAACATGTATTATCTGCAGCATTGTTCATTAAAATGACTCAACACTATTTATGCATTACAGATAATATACATACTGTAGGCACATTTAATGATATTGTAGACCATTGCATTAGGTAATACATTCAGCAAGTACTTTTACTTTTAATACTTTAAGTATTTTTAAAAGCAAGTACTTATTTACTTTTACTTAAGTAAAAATGTTAATGTGCTACTTCTACTTTTACTAGAGTACATTTTTGTCTGTTGATTTGTACTTTTACTTGAGTGTTTGAGTATTTTCTCCACCACTGGACACATGGATGTTGACCACACGTGTCTCCTCTGAACAGCAGAGTATCATGTCGGTGGGTTGGCCTTGCTCCACAGAGCCCCTCAGAACATAATCAGTACTTGCAGGGTTCGCTGCTGGTTGGGTGTAGCTACTGCACCAGACAACACAAGCAGTGTTGCCTGTCATAATGTTATGGCTCTTTGATGCACACACAGTGTGCTGGGAGCCACCACTCAGGCAGCTCATTTAGGTGGTAAAAACATTACTAGAAATAATAATACTTTATTTATAAAGCTCTTTAAAACACCCACAGCTGAACACATAAAATCAACATTAAACACACACAAAAAACAGTTGTTAAAACATCAAGAGCAATAAAAACTATAAAAACAGTGCAGAGCAAATTCAGTCTGTGGTTAAAAAAGTTTTAAAACTGGACAGTGAAGGAGCTTGTCTGATGAGAAGAGAGAGATTGTTCCACAGTCTTGGAGCGGCAGCAGAAAAAAGCTCTGTCCCCTCTCAGAGGGGACAGAGCTTTTTTCTGCTGCCTAAACTTTAGATCTTGGCACCTCCAGGAGCAGCTGATCAGCTGATCTGAGGCACTGAGCAGGAGAGGAGCTTCCAGTTCTCAGGCTCCTCTCTTGTGGAACCAACTTCCAGTTTCTGTCCGTGAGGCTGACACATTGTCCAGTTTTAAGACTTTCCTTATTGATAAATCCTATGGTTAGGGTTGCCTTGTTATGCTGCTATAGGCTCAAAACTGACCACATTTCTTCACTCTGCTACTGTCTTTACTTACTCTGCTCAACATGTTTTGTATTTGTAATTATGTTTTCTATCCTTGACGTGTTTTTGTCTTTCAGGTACACCTGCACCTACATCTGGACCTGCCATTCTGTGTTTGTTTGTCTCTTCTTTCTGTCCTCCCAAGCTGTCCAGTCAAAGCAGATGGCCACTTGTCCTGAGCCTGGTTCTTCTGGAGGTTTCTTACTTGTACTTTAAAAAAGGGAGTTTCTTCTTTCCACTGTTGCCATTGTGCTTGCTCAGGATGGGAGACTGCAACGGAGCCAATATTCAACTTGTCTGCTGCTTCTTTAGATAGAGAACTTTACTGATTGGCCTTTTTATATACAAAGTATATGAATGCTTCTGTAAAGTGCCCTGACACGACTTTGTTTTGAATTGGCGCAATATAAATAAACTGAATTGAATTGAGAGAACAGGTGAAGCAGCTCAGAGAGGTAGGATGGATCAAGACCATTTAAACTTTTAAAAACAAATAAAATAATCTTAAAATGAACTCTAAAATGAACAGGCAGCCAGTGGAGTGAAGCCAGAGTGGGGGTGATGTGCTCCCTCTTATGAACTCCAGTTAGAAGCCGAGCAGCAGCGTTCTGGACCAACTGGAGACGTCTGAGGGAGGACTGGCTGACTCCAAGGTAAAGAGCGTTACAGTAATCCAGCCGAGAGGTGATGAAGGCATGGATTACTGTTTCCAGCTGCTGCTGTGTAAGGATGGACTTTACCTTAGCCAGCTGTCTGAGGTGATAAAAACTGGTCTTGACCACCGCTCCAATCTGGGAATCTAATTTAAAATCACTGTCCATTTTAAAACCCAAGTTAGAAACAGTTTTCTTTACATGTGGTGCCAGAGGGCCCAGATCAACAGGGCAAGGTTCACAAGAGCCACTAGGACCAAACACTCTCACTTCTGTTTTATTTTTATTGAATTTTAAAAAGTTTAAAGACATCCAGGCCTTGATGGCTTCAAGAGACACAACAGAAGTGGTCTGATTGAGGGGGCATCTTTCTTTTTTAGTGACATATAGATCTGACTATCAGCATAACAGTGAAAAAAGATCCCATACTTTCTGAGGATTGATTCCAACGGAAGTAGGTAAAGGGAGAAAAGCAGGGGACCTAAAATAGAGCCCTGTGGACCCCAAAAAACAGAGGAGCAGTAGAGGATTCAGAACCAGCTATGTTCACAGACATGGTTCTGTCTGCCAGATAGAACCTAAACCAGCTCAGTGCAGTACCACAGATACCCACTTGGTGCTGTAAACAGGATAATGTTATGGTCCACAGTATCAAAGGCAGCGGTTAGGTCGAGCAGGACATGAACCACATGTTCACCAGAATCATTGGCCATAAGAATATCATTAAAAACTCTGACTAGAGCTGATTCTGTGCTGTGGCGAGTTTTGAAACCAGACTGAGAAACCTCCAGGATATTGTGCTCATCCAAAAAACATTTGCCCAGGGAATATAAAATGTTTTCTAAATTTTTTAAATAAGAGGCAGTTTGGAGATGGTCCTAAAATCAACATTCACATTAACATATTGGTGTTCTCTTTAAAAAAGTGACAGTCAGTTGGAATCTTTTTTTCTCACACTTCAGTCTCCTTTGACTCGGACATCATGGTGTCACTTTCCTCCCTGTACTGCCATCGTCTTTTGTATCCTGATGACCAGAAAAAAAAACATTTACATACAGCAACAAATTTGCAAATATCCCTAAAACACACCAAGTACAAGAAACATATTTTATAGGACCATAAAAAAGTTAAAGTGAACATCTAACAAGGTTAAGTCAAGTCAGGTCCTCTGGACGGATTCTTCTTTGTTGAAACGTTTCGTCTTTTATCCAAAAAACTTCTTCAGTCTGAAACACTGCAAGAAAACTACTCAGTCTTAAGAAGCAGACAGTTGGACATGGAGGCCTCCACTCTGGTTTAAAGATGGACGGGTTCTCTTCACAAAGATGGCTTCCTTTACTTTTTTGCTAAAGACACTACAGGTTATTTTGGTTAAAATAAAAACAGTTTGTTGCAGCTCCTCAGACTGAATAAGTCTTTTGGACAAATATGAAACGTTTCACATAAGAAGAATTCATCCATAGGACCTGACTCATCCTGGTTAGATCTATCTACCTGGATTACTGAGCATGCATCAGGACTGTTTGAGGCTTACTTTAAAATCTGCATGTCTTAGTGCTGTCAAGGAGTGGAAGATGTGGTTACCATGGTGACCCCAATGAGCCACTTGCAACAGCTTTATCATTTATTTTGTCTTGGTTGTTTTAACGTTTATACAATATTTTGGTAGTTGCATTGGTGGCCTTTTAATCTTTTTCAAATTGCCCACCTCTGATCTATGGTCTTACAGTATATTTAGAGGCATCCTGCCTGAGCTCAAATGCATCCATCTTTGTCTGGGGTTGTGATCTACCTACCTCTCTTTGGTTGTTGAGATTCCCTCTTCCGTCTCTTGCTTATCTTGTCCAGGTGGATCTGATATGCCACTCCTGCAATGACCATGATCCCAACCACCACACACAAGGCAGTGCTGAAGATCCACATGGCCTCTGAAGCCCGACTCACCACAGGACCAGGATCGTCTGCAGTGCACACCAAGAAGAAGCAGAGATGAGTGAGGTGTGGGTGCATTTCGAGGCCTAATTAACCTCTAATGAACAACTCACATCTGTGTCTCATGATGGCGTTCATAGACTCTACGATGCACGACACGTTGACATCTTTGGAAACGGGGATTGTCAGGTGACTTGTGATGTGGTAGAGATGAGAGTTAGGGTCAAAAGTTGTTTGGGTCCTTACTGAACCCTCGGGGGGCTCCTGGGCATCGTCAACGAGCCAGTAGACGACAGGTTCAGGGTAGCCACCGGTGGAGTGACATAGGAAGGTTGTCTCATCATTCACAGTTGTGTGTTCCCTCTCCAATAGGGGAACACTAAAATTGACTGCAAAACAAGCAGGAGTTAGTTTCTATAGATGTTCTTCTGATGATCTGCTGTGTTTGGAACTAACCTGCTACCCTGAGGCACACAGTGCACAGCGGGGAACTTTGATTCTGCCCTGAAACAAAGAAAAGACTGTACTGCATCCCGTCCTCTCTGTGTACAACTGGCAGCACCAGCGAGAAGTTTCCAGTCTGTGAGGCATTAGCAAGGATAGTGGCATTTTTCAAACTCTGTGTCTCCACATTTCCATTCTTATTCCACACTGATCTGAGCACCACTTCATCATCGTTCCTCCACTCAATGGAAAAGTTCTCCACTGTAAGCAGCTCATGGGAAAGACAGGGTAGAAGTACGGTCCGTCCCACGATGCCAAAGACGCAGTCTTCTTCTACAAATAGATGTAAATAAGTGCTGAGTTTTAAGGCGACTTGTGATGTTTGTGTGTGATCTGCATGACCAGACAGGCAGAAAACTTACCCGTCCCTGCGCACAGACACACAGAACTGAGCAGCCACAGTGTCAACACCAGCACCGCACCTTCTCGAGGACACATGAGCGCACAAAGGGGGCCAAACCCAGCGCGAGAATATTTCACTTTGGAGTCTATAAACTAGCACATGTCCATTATAAACACGGTTCAGACATAACGTGAGACATGCCTGTTTGGCTTCACGTCCACGTCTTCTGTAGAGCCAGCCACACACACATACAAGCACACACCTTTCCACGCACTGCTCATGATCAGTCAGACTGTAGCTTGTTTTCCCATCCTTGCTTTCAAAGTTACAAATCCTGAGGGAAATCCATAGAAATACGACCGGAAAAGGTTCAAATGAACAGATTATAGAAAGAAAAAGCCAAGGTTTGTTAGCGTGCGTCACCTAAGACCATTCAGGAGAAACATACTGATCTGTCCAACCTGTTTGACTTCTATGGACACACACAGACACACACACATGCACACACACACACACTCTACAGGGATGTGTGTGTCCCATTGAGTGACAACATGTTGACTAAGGAAGCATGAGAACGTGAAACTGGTCAAACATTCAAGGGAATAAAACACAACCTGCAGCAATGAAAGGGGAAAGATTATTTAGATTGTTTAATTAATGCTACCCCACCCCCTAAAAAAATCACAATAAAGTTCTTAAATGCAACAGATTTGTTAAAATATAATAAAAATAAATAAAAACTAATAAAAACAAAAAAACAAACAAAGAAACGAAAAGCTCAACTTGCAGTCTGTCAAGTCAAACCTGTTTTAGATGTGGAAGTTTAAACTATCAAAAACGGTCTGCGCGCATGCCCAGTAAGGTTCTCTGCACATGCTCAGTGAAGGCTTCAGTGCCTGAAAAAGCAGTGGTCTGCTGCAGTCACAGTAAAAGTCAAGAACAAAACACACCATCATGAGGGATAAATGCAATTTGAAAGGTCACTTACATTTAGTGAAAGTAAATGTAAAAGGGTAGCATGCCTTCTCCAGGTCGGGGAGGAGGTCCTGCCCCAAGTGGAGGAGTTTAAGTATCTCGGGGTCTTGTTCACGAATGAGGGAAAACTGGAGCGTGAGATCGATAGGCGGATAGGTGCAGCGTCCGCAGTGAAGCGGGCGCTGTACCGGTCTGTCGTGGTGAAGAGAGAGCTGAGTCGAAAGGCAAAGCTCTCAATTTACCGATCGATCTACGTTCCCACCCTCATCTATGGTCATGAGCTTTGGGTTGTGACCGAAAGAACGAGATCTCGGATACAAGCGGCTGAAATGAGTTTTCTCCGCAGGGTGTCTGGACTCTCCCTTATGCTGGATCCTCACCGCACGCATCTCGCGCAGCCGAAACAGCCACTTTACATTGAAAGTCTATGGGGCTGTGCATCTTGGAGCAGCGGGGCGTGTCGCGGCGCATCTACAGCATTACAAGCAGCGCGAAAGTGAGCAGCAGCTGTTTCCTACTCCCGCGTCGCATCCGAGCAGCGACTGTGGAAGCACGGAATGCCCTGCTTCTACAGCTCGCTTCAGCTCGCTGCTCAGCAGCAAACAATCAGGACCAATCAGGAGAGACTCTGCCATGTGATCACGCAACGACGACGGGACGGAAGTAGGTGGGCACCGCGCGAAACGTTGAACAGACGAAAAAAATCCCGCGGTAAACATGGAGGAGAAACTTATCGTGGCAGTCTGTGCAAATCCCATCATTTATAACCAGGCCAGTCCCTTCTACAGGGATCGAAATAAGAAGGACACTGCATGGAAAAAAATCAGTGAGGAGGTCGGTTGGTCTGGTAAGTTTCCACCATGTTTTATAATACTGTATCCCTGCGCTATTACAACTCCTGCTTTGTTCAGTAGCTGTAGTGTTGAATGACTGCCTATGTTTGTTTGCACAGAGCACAAAAAGTTGAAAAATAACACGCTCCTCCTCCCACTGCAGACGCGTTAGATGAGGACAGTCATCTGTTGACAAGCAGCCAGTACAGTGCGTTTGGAGATTTTTGGAAGCGCGATATGCTTTAGGTGAGGATGAGGCATTAGAGATAGGGTGAGAAGCTCAGTCATCCGGGAGGGACTCGGAGTAGAGCCGCTGCTTCTCCACATCGAGAGGAGCCAGTTGAGGTGGCTCGGGCATCTGGTTAGGATGCCTCCTGGACGCCTCCCTGGTGAGGTGTTCCGGGCATGTCCCACCGGGAGGAGACCCAGAGGAAGACCCAGGACACGCTGGAGGGACTATGTTTCTCGGCTGGCCTGGGAACGCCTTGGGATTCCCCCAGAGGAGCTGCTCCAAGTGGCTGGGGAGAGGGAAGTCTGGGCCTCCCTACTTAGGCTGCTATCCCCGCGACCCGACCCCGGATAAGCGGAAGAAAATGGATGGATGGATGGACTTACATTTAGTAAGTACAATAGGCCCAAACGGACATATCACAATGCACCGATCCACATTTCTCACTTCCGATCCGATCCCGATACTCAAAAACTGGGTGTCGGTCGATACCGATACTTTTCTGATCCGATACCGTTCAGGTATACAAACCTGTATAATGAAGCTATTGAACTAAGAATATTTATTTCAACATGGTGTGATCATCCGACTCTCTAAGCCTTACCACAGGAACCTCACACACTTTAACAGCAAACAGGAGGCATGTCTTCACCACACATGTCCATGGTTCAGTTAGAAAAACTAAAAAAACGCTATAAGCATGATGGGAAAGACAACACAGCCACTCCCCTTAACCAGTAAGGCAGTGGATTTTGTTGTCTTTCCCATAATGCTTAGCAGTATTTTAGTTTTGAAAACTAAAATACTGCTAAGCATTCTGGGAAATCCCGTTTTTTAGTTTCGTTTTTGACTGTGGCACTGAGTTGCAATTCTTGTTGAATTTGATTTGATTTAATTTGATGTTTATTCATTCATTTTAATAGAACAATACAAGACAGTTTCATCAGATACAAGAATACAAGTAGGATAAAACGAAGGGAGCAGAAAGAAGATGAAATCTTATTATATCTGCCCCTTATTTCACAGTTTGTTCAACCAATGATAACCTTCAAACTACATCACAAAATGAATAATTCTACTTAATTTTTCTAACTGTAATACACAAACTACATCATTCTAACTGTAATACACAAACTACATCAGAAAATGAATAATTCTACTTAATTTTTCTAACTGTAATACACAAACTACATCACAAAATGAATAATTCTATTTAATTTTTCTAACTGTAATACACAAACTACATCACAAAATGAATAATTCTACTTAATTTTTCTAACTGTAATACACAAACTACGTCACAAAATGAATAACTCTACTTAATTTTTCTAACTGTAATACACAAACACACTAAGCTACATCATCAGTCAACATAAGTTGATCAACAGATACAGATTTGATCAACAGATACAGATTTAAACAATACTGTACATTGAATTTACATTTATAATTCAATGCATAGTTTAAATCTGTATCTGTTGATCAAAACCAACTAGAAATACAACTCATATAGTGCCAGAATCAAAAATAAAACTAAAAAATGGGGACTGTGTTGATTTCCCATAATGTTTAGGAGTATTTTAGAACTAGTGTTCCGGGCACCATGAATCAGAAGGACATCTGTGGTAGAGACCTGCCTCGTTTTTGCCATTAGTTTGAGAATTACTGTAGTGAGGCTAAAGAGTGTGTTCTTTGGGTATACCTCACACACTGTTAAAACAGAAGTCACAGAGCATGGTGCAATATACTGCTCTCTGACATCTAGAAAATATCGGAAATTTTGGCAGGCTGGTTCCGATATCCGATACATGCTTTATGCTGGTATCGGATACCGATATTGGATCGGATTGGCCCCATCCCTAATCACAACATTAAACTTCTGGAGCAACTGTGGATAAGTGGTTAAAGCACTTGTCCTCCAATGGGAGAGTTGAGGGTTTGATTCCACCAGCAATCTGATGTTGAAATGTCCCTGGGCAAGAAACTGAACTACTGATGTTCATTCAACCTTTATTTATACAGGCTAGCCTCGTTGAGTCACGGGGACTCATTTACAAGAGGGACCTGTCTCACTCACACCAAACAACCATCCACTCTCACACTCACACCTAGGGTCAATTTAGAGTCACCAATCAGCCTAACAAGCATGTTTTTTGGTCTGTGGGAGGAAACCGGAGTACCCGGAGGAAACCCACGCATGCACGGGGAGAACATGCAAACTCCACCCAGAAAGGCCCCGGACCGGGATTTGAACCGGCAACCTTCTCGCTGAGAGGCAGCAGCTCTACCAGTTGTGCCACCGTGCTGCCCACTGATGTGTGTCCCATCAGTGTACGAATGTGATCTAAAGCTATGATTAGTCTGATTCTGTCATGATCCACTTTCATCTAGTTTTAGTTCAATATTTATTTTCATAGTCAAGTATTTTCTGATCAGTCTTCTTCCTGCCTTCAATTGCTGCAGCTAATTAACCTAGATTTCATCCACCTGTTGCAGCCAGTATGTAAATCCCAGCTTCACTTTCAGTCTCTGCCAGATTTATGAAAAGGTTATCCTGAGTAGTTATCCAGCATTCATGTCTAGTCTTGCCCTCCTCGCCTCGATTCTGGTTTTGTTTCATGGTTTAAAGATTCCTGCCTGCTCCCCTTTTGGATACTTCTCTGCCTCAGCTCTTCTGGTTTTGACCTCGGACCTCGCCTCTGGATTCTGTCTTGTGTTTTTGCCCCTGAACGGATCTCTCCACCCATCTGTCTCTTGGAAACCGACCCATGCCTGTGTACCCCAACCAAGTAAGACGCCTGCTCCTCCTAACCTGTTTCTGCCTTCTGAATTATTGTGCATGACCCTGGATTGGAACTCTGATAACCCATGGACTAAAGTCCTTCTGGATCAACCACCTAAAACACAGAAGTGATCACGGACCAAATCTCAGACGCTCAACGTCTATCAGGAAGTCTACCCGGACCAAACAAACTCTGAGAAGGTTAGTCGACTCATTCAAAATAAAAGCCTCACCTCTGTTCACTCCAGTTGCTAACCTTCTCCTCTCCTGTTTAGAGCTCCTGATCCCGGTGATCTGTAGAACCAGATCCAGCTCTCTATATTTCAATAAACATTTTAAAACTTCTCAGTGTGTTGACAATTCAGTGAAACTCAATCCCTCAATCATTACAGATTCAGATTATCTCTGTAGAGATGGAGAGTGCTGTATTATTGTGTGTGTGTGTGTAGTAGAGTGCTGTATTATTGTGTGTGTGTGTAGTAGAGTGCTGTATTATTGTGTGTGTGTGTGTAGTAGAGCGCTGTATTATTGTGTGTGTAGTGCTGTATTTTGTGTGTGTGTAGTAGAGGCCTGTATTATTGTGTGTGTGTGTGTGTGTGTGTGTGTAGTAGTGTTGTAGGAATGTGTGTTGTATGAATGTGAGTGTAGTTGAGTGTTGTATATGAATGTGAGTGTTGTATATGAATGTGAGTGTTGTATATGAATGTGAGTGTTGTATATGAATGTGAGTGTTGTATATGAATGTGAGTGTAGTATATGAATGTGAGTGTAGTATATGAATGTGAGTGTAGTATATGAATGTGAGTGTAGTATATGAATGTGAGTGTAGTATATGAATGTGAGTGTAGTATATGAATGTGAGTGTAGTATATGAATGTGAGTGTAGTATATGAATGTGAGTGTAGTATATGAATGTGAGTGTAGTATATGAATGTGAGTGTAGTATATGAATGTGATGTTGTAGTATGAATGTGAGTGTAGTATATGAATGTGAGTGTAGTATATGAATGTGAGTGTAGTATATGAATGTGAGTGTAGTATATGAATGTGAGTGTTGTAGTATGAATGTGAGTGTAGTATATGAATGTGAGTGTAGTATATGAATGTGAGTGTAGTATATGAATGTGAGTGTTGTAGTATGAATGTGAGTGTAGTAGAGTGTTGTACATGTGTGTGTGTGTGTAGTAGAGTGCTGTACATGTGTGTGTGTGTGTAGTAGAGTGCTGGATGAATGTGTGTGTGTGTGTAGTAGAGTGCTGGATGAATGTGTGTGTAGTAGAGTGCTATATTCATTCATTCAACCTTTATTTAGTCAGGTAAATCTTTTGAACCTCATGGGCTCATTTACGAAAGCGACCTGCTAAAACTAAAGAACAATGAACAGCAGTGATAGAATTTCATTAAACAATAAACAAACAAACAATAGAAAACAAAAAGAGAGAAAAAAACAAAAGTTTTTTTTTTTTTTTTTTAACAAAGTATCAAAAAACTAGCAAAACATTATAAGGTAGACGTATAAAATCAAAGACAGGAACAAATCTGCATTGGTTTTTGCCAGGATTCCAACAGATTCTGAAAACCATTTAGAGAAGTCAAGGTCGAGAGCTTCAGATCTTTTTGTAAGATATTCCATGAAGCAGGAGCGGAGTAGGAGAAGGCCCTTTTTCCAAGTTCAGTCCTCACTGATGGAACACTGCAGGTAATCATGTCCTGAGAGCGCACACTGTAGCTGCACTCACGCAAAGACATGTAGGAGGAGATGTATGAGGGCAGCAGACCAAGAAGTGATTTAAAGATGAAAATGTACCAGTGGAAGAGTCTGCGTGAGGTTAATGATGTCCAGTTAACCAGTGAATACAGGGTGCAGTGGTGGGTACGATAATCACAACCAGTTATGAATCTTAGTGCACCATGATAGACAACATCCAACATCCGCAGGGTGCTTGTAGGAGCATTCATGTAGAGAATGTCACCGTAATCAATGGAGTATGTATGAATGTGTGTAGTAGAGTGCTGTATGAATGTGTGTAGTAGAGTGCTGTATGAATGTGTGTAGTAGAGTGCTGTATGAATATGTGTAGTAGAGTGCTGTATGAATGGGTGTTTGTAAGTAAATGAGATCACAGATTGGATTGTAAAGAGCTTTGAATATCTTGATAACATATACAAAAAGTAGAATCCATTTACCATGTAAGTTATTTCTTGGGCTGAGCAGAAATGTTTGTAAACAACTTCAGGAGGTTTCTTTGCTAACACACAATGTTAGCATAGGACTTTAGGAAGGCTGTGGGTAATCGGAGCACTTGTTTTATTTTATAGAAGTAATGATTTAACAGGAAACACTGAGCTTGATGGATGTTATTGTTAGGCTGATTGGTGACTCTAAATTGACCCTAGGTGTGAGTGTGAGAGTGGATGGTTGTTTGGTGTGAGTGAGACGGGTCCCTCTTGTAAATGAGTCCCCGTGACTCAACGAGGCTAGCCTGTATCCACAATATTCCTACGTCCCATGATGCCTTGCGCGAATTATGGGAACGACTTCCGCCTGAAGTGAGAGCAGCAGTTAAAGCCCAGTCTACTGGCTGTATTTATCACGTTTGTTTTTTTGTTTTGTTTATTTCTAATTAATTGCAACGGTTACTTCATGTTGGGTTAGTGGGTGTTGCTGTCGGGTAGACGTTTGTTCAAAGCGCAGTTTTCACTTCATCCCAAAAATAAGTAAACGTGAAGGATTTATCTCCATCGGAGGAGCTGACAGCTGCCCCTCCTCTGCTCGGATCTGCTCTCGAAGACGTCGTGTTCAGATCACGTTTTCTCCGGTAAACAAAATATTCTACATAAATCATTTTGTGAAACAATTTCAGAACAATGTGAGAGTATAATTTTCTCTGTGTTGGAGCTGTTGTTTTTTCTTCATGATTTAGCATTGTCTACTAGCTGTGGTTAGCTTAGCATGTAGCGTTAGCATCTGTTAAAGTATTTACTAAACAAATCTGTGGATAAATAATATAACTACATGTGTGTGTAATACATTTGCAGTACATACATATGCTGTGTGTATGTGTATACTGTATGCACACTATATATACAGTATATACATACATACTGCACATACATACTGTACTGTAGTACTGTTTTGATTGTAGGTCCCTGTTACTCTCATGTGAATAAAGCAGTGGGATGCTGTTTGTACAGAAAATATTCCATAACACAAGCTCATCTTTTGGTTATTACTACATTTGTTCTATTGAAATATTTATATTTTCAGGAAGGCCTGCACACAAGTCACAGACTGGTCTCCCACGCTGAAGTTGACAGACACACTTACTCTGAGACGCAGGAGCAGAAGAACAAGTAATGACACAAGCACCTGGCACAATAATTCAAAAATATTAAAGTAAATCTAAGATAAAATTACTGAAATCAATATAAAATTGAACATTACAGTATATCTTTGTGAATGAGTAAAAAATGTAGGAGCAACTGTATTTATTCTTTCTACTTTGAGTAGCAAACTTGGTCTTATTTTAGACTTTGTGATGCAAACATGACAGTTTTATTCTTTTTTTAAGGTACAGACGAGTGAAGGGCCAAGTTCCATCGTCTTGGATTCCGGAGGGGTTTGCTGCTTGCTCCAGTCGTCCAGTGGTCGTCCAGTGGTTGTCCAGTGGTCCCACATGATTAGGAATCTGTTCCAGTTTGTTTAAAATCAGAAACTGCCCATCATTTCTTGTTGAAGAGTGTATTTGACCTGGTATTTATTCTGGTATTTATTCTGCAGCCAATCATTTTCATTAAAAGACATCAAATCACCCACAGTTCTCATATTGTATTCAGTTTCAAATGTTTTTAGTTTATTCATTCATTCATTCAACCTTTATTTATACAGGCTTGCCTCGTTGAGCCACGGGGACTCATTTACAAGAGGGACCTGTCTCACTCACACCCAGGGTCAATTTAGAGTTAACAATCAGCCTAAAATTTATAATTATAGCTTTTATTCTTATCAATCTCCTCCTGGAGGAGGAACCACAGCAACATGCATGTTTTTAAGTTTTGTACTTGTCAATAAAAAACTAAACTGGTAAGTTGCCAAAAAAACAATCACATCTAGTGTTTTTATTTGCAGTAGAACTTCTCATTAGACATTAAACAACGTATCTTATTGAAATAAAGAAGGTGAAACACAGCAACACCAAATGTACTTCAAACGCAGATTTATTTATAGAAATTATATTTTCACTCATTTGTTGCTGTGGTACATAACTGCACACAAACTTCTGGACCAACTGGAGCGTCATCCATCCCTGGACCAACTGGAGCGTCATCCATCTCCTGGACCAACTGGAGCTTCATCCATCCATCCCTGGAACTCACCTTATGCAGAAATATAACAGAAAGGAGGAAAAGAAAAGTACAGTATACAAACATTAGGGTTCATTTATGAACACACACAAACACACCTAGATTATATATAAAAGAAACCCACGCACACACACACACACACACCTATATTATATATATATATATATAAATAAACACAACAGACACCTATATTATATATACAGTATAAATAAATATACACAGACAGCATACATACAGTATATAGGTGCGTGTGTTTATTTGCCAGTTATGCACGAAAATAGTATCATTTAATCACTGACTACATAAAATCATTAAACTAAAAGCTGTCTCTTAAATCATACCTGGTGTTCTCGTTCCTCTGGAGGATACAGAGTCTTTTTTCAGGTGGTTTCTCGTAGCCCAGCCACAAAGAAGGATGCAGGTTTTTGTTTTCGGAGCCTGTTCAACACACACTAGTTGCAGCCACAAATTCAGCTTCGTCTGATTATTCTTACAGCCACGAACAGCGCAACAGGTACCAGAGCTCCACAAGACATCTTCGTGACAATTTTAGCTCAAAATAACAGAAAACAGAACTTTAACAGAACTTCTACGATGCGCACAGATAAACAAGTAAACAACGAGGAGCCAATGCAGAAATTCTACTTCCGGGGTCAAAACGGAAGTAAGTCCCATAATCGCAAATACAGTGACACCTTCAGGAATATTGTGGATATGGAAGTGGTACATTGCACTCCGGAAGAGCTCTGCAACAAAGCATATTATAGTTGTCGGAATGGCACTAGTTATTTGTATATTCTAACTTATTTATTTTAGGAATACTTTTCACTTCATCGAAACTATTTGGTTGTATTTGTTTTCTTATTGTGCGATGGATGAGTAATATATGAATGCCAAGTTGGGGCAGTGGTGTAGGAGCGGTTTTGGGATCCGAAAGACCCAGGTTCAATCCCCGGTCACGGCATATCTTCTAGTATTATTTTCTTTATTTTTAACGCCTTTTGTTTCGGATAGATCGGGTGAGAATAGATAAATACATCTACATAAGTATTCTTTGTTGTTGCTTGTTGTTTATTACTAATGTAATTTTAACATTCAGAAACCATAACGGTCTCTCGTCCTGGCCACACCTCCTCGCTCAACCCCCACCTGCCTCCCCCTCCTTTAGGCGGTGTCTGTTGACACTCCCACTTTGTTGCATTTTTTGAATTTTGTCTTGGGGCAAAGCTACCGTTTTACAGTGGGGTGAGTCACTCTTTTAAAAAAGTGAATCATATGTACTGTATTTATATTATTTAAATTTTTGCACATCAGAAGATGATACCAAATCACCTGACCTCAGGTCTAAAAACCATAAGAACACAACCTTAGATGAACGTTGTCTGTGAAATATTGCAGCATTTGTATTTGATTTGTAAAACGCTATCACATTGATGAAGCAGTGTAGAACAAGTTGAGTGCATCGCTTTATTTATTATTTTGTTTAGCAACCTTTAAGAGGAATAACTTCAAGTAAATACTTTCTCCATTATTTTATCTGCCCTAACTGATAACTGTTCTAACATTCCATTAACTTATTGAGCTTCCAGCTGGGTTGAGGTCTAGACCAGAGCTTCTTCGTTGTCACATTTGACCCTTAAATACTTTGGTGTACAGAAGAATTCACGGTGAGCTCAGTGACTGCAAGATGCCCGGTCCTGTGTGACTGTAAAACAAGCTCAAATCATCAGCCTTTCACCAACAATGGTGCAGTGTAGCATGGCACATGTCTAACTGTGACCTCATCCGTCTAAAGAAAGTACAGTACTTTGTCTTTATGAAGCTTTTGTATGTTTCCACATCTAAAAAAAATCATAAAATCTCTGTTCACGTTTAACTGTTTTTGAGGGGTTTGCTGTGTTAAAAAGGTTAAACTGTTATCTGATGAATTGTGAGGTTTGTTTCACTTTCAAATCCAAACTTTGGGGTTTTAGAGACCATTGTATTTACACTTTTCTTTATTTTGTTTGTCTGTGTAACAGCACTTCTAATGTTTTTCACCTGGCATTTCTTTAGGCCCCTCTTTCAAAGAACTAACCAGCTGATTGGTCAACAGGGTAGGATAGTTAGGCCTCAGATCAGTTTTTGACTGAGTATACCAAACTACGCTGTATTTTTTTCATCATATTCACTGAACGTTGTTCTGTTTGTGTAAAAAGGGTGGACCAGATAATTGGGCGAGGAGCCGTTCAGCCTGATAAAAAGGCGCGTTCTGAAAAGGGAGAAAAGACGCCGCCAGAACTGGACCCGCTGGATGAGCTAAGCATGATGGGACGTGTAGTTAAAGTGGAAAAACAGGTAAGGACAGCTAGTTTGATTTGGGATTACAGTACTGGGGCTACTTTTGGCTAACGATCTCACAGTCCAGCGTTTGTGTTCATTTAGGTGCAGTCCATAGAAAGCAAGCTGGACCTCATGCTCAACTTCTACTCCCAGTGCTTAAAGAAAGGCTCATCGCACGCCACCCTGTCCTCCCTCCTGGACCCCGACCTGACGTCAGACTACAACAGCCCCACGGACCACAAAGACCTCTTCCCCTCTGCTACCACACTGAACATCTCCCGGTTTGAGGGCGATAGCTTGGAGTGACAATGAGCTGACTGATAGAAACCTTTGACAGGATGTCCTCCTTTAGGCTGAGCCCTCTCTCCGAGCAGCCAAACAGAACTGGGCTCCCTTTATTTTACATCTACCTTCTCTGATTGCTCCTTCCTCCTTCTCTGATCTGCATCCTCAACCCTTTACCTGGAGCAAACGTTTCCAGAGCTGGTAAGATAACGGTCGCCAGAGGGCTCCACACGACGAGGAGCCTCAGCCAAAGCTGCTCACCGCACACGCCTCTCAACTCACTGGATGAGAACGGAGAAAGTGATGAACAAAAACTTGACTACTGAACCCATCGCAGCTAACAACATCATGCTGTATATACTACTTTCAAACCTGCAAACGTCAAGGAATCGCATCTTTTATCTTCGTCATCCTTTTGTTTGGCTGCTTGAATCAACATAGATTTGTCTGTCTAAAGCCAATACTGTATACCAGTTCAGTATTTTTCAGGTGGTATTTTGATATGGCAACACAGTTCTCAATGCCTTGACGAACACAAAACGAGAAGCACTGATGAAGCCATCGCCACCTAAAGAATGTGCTCCCTTGGTCCTGGTTTGGCAGCCAACACAACACAGTGTCCCACTCAAACAAGGGAAGTTCAATTCAACTTTAGTTGCCCCCCAAAAAAACAACTACCGTATTTTCCATTATATAAGTCGCAGTTATTTGTGTAGTTTTGTCAGTCCTGCGACTTATACGCCAAAGTAGGACTGTCGCGATAAACAATAAATCAATTACCGGTAATTGCATGATGAATGAAAATTATTGTCCTCATTTTCATTTACCGACTTTATCGTTTCTTCGTCTCTTTCTACTGGGCTTAACTCTGGTGCTCTTCACTGACCGAGCACCATTCTTCTTTCTCTTTAAAATCCATTTTAACCGTCCAAAATCGCATTTTTGGATCGTTAAACTAAGCTAACAGGCTGACCTCGGGAATAAACATCCGTCTTGTGGAGCTCCAAAATTCACGGTTGAAACCCGTGTCTTCATCTAAAAGGTTGTTTTTCTCTGCAAAATGAAGCTGAGAACTTGTTTAGTGATTTGTGTAAAAAAATGCTATGCTAAAGAGCTAAAATCACAGAACGTCCACCATGTCACCACGTCAGCCCATGTCACATCACGGGCCCTCCCGCCCATTTCTCTTAAAGAGACACGCTGCACAGATATCCATCCTTTAGTTCAAACAGTCTTATACTGTCATCTTGTGGTCAAAAATGGTACTACACTCCAAACAAATCAACATTTCTAAAATTTGACAATTATTGTATTGTTAAATTTCAAACAATATCGTTTATTGCAATAATTTCTTAGACAATTAGTCGCCCAACAAAATTTATTATCGTGACAAGCCTACGCCAAAGTGACATATATATTTTTTTCCATATTCGTACCGCAATTTTTGACTGACGCTTTAAATTTCTAAGAACTGCAACAGCGAGTCCTCCCATGCACGCTCGCTTCACTCAGCTGGTGCAGGTGGAGGAATGCTGGAGAGCCTGCAGCTTCAGTCACGATGGATGGATGGCGCTGCACCACCCAGGCAAAATTAAGCTGTTTTGACCATTAAATAAACGCATAATAAACACAACGGGTCAGCGGTGACGCACAATAAATGCGACTAACCCCAAAAATACACTACATGCGTTACAGCTCCGCCCCGCTCCGGTCCGACCTCCGCAGCAAATACGCACCCATTATAATCAATGACAGAATTTACACTGGCTCCGCACGGCGGCAGCGAGCAGCGGAGAGCGGACGGCAGTCCGTCAAAATTAGAAATTTTTCTATTTCTGCCGGATGACGGAGCTGTGCCGGAGTCAACTTTTGAAGATTACGTCGCACCAACAGGAAAAGGAACGAGCACAACTTCCGTATTTACAAAATAAAATCACCACGGGCGGACTAATCCTAGCTCTATACGGATTTATTTGTACAAAAATGCTGTCAAACTATCATTTATGACTACGCCTACAAACGCAATACAAGAAATAAAAAGAAATACAAGAAATAAATAAAGTATTTTATTCTGAAATGTAATACATCACTTCCTGTTGCTCAAACCATGTCCTGTAGCTCATTTACGAGAGAATATCAAGGCAGCAGTATCTACAGTTGTTCTCTTTCTTCCACCGAGTGAATTGTTTTGTTCTGACTTACTTATTTATCACTTGATTTATCGCGCGATCTCGCAATTCCCGCGCATGCGTCTCGGAGCGGCGCATCCAGTCGGACCTGAGCTGAGCGCAGGCAGTGGAAATTGGACTCGCACAGCTGCGACCTGCGGAGCGGGGCGGAGCGGAGCCGCGTGTAGTGTATTTTTGGCGTTATACACCAAAGCGACTTACATATGTTTTTTCCTCTTCATTATGCTTTTTTATTTTTTTACTGATGTGACTTATACGTTGGAAAATACGGTACAATAATGTGCAGTAGTGACTCGTGATGGTCTGAAAATTACAGTTATGATTTCTTTTCCCTTGTCAAGACTTGTGGTCTCCAACAAGCCCACCAGCAAAAAAAACAACAACAAAACAACCCAAAACAAAACTAAGAAAAAAACTGTTTGTGTTTCCAGTTATGTTGGCATCCAAGTATGGAATGTTCCTAATTATTTTAGGATTTAATAGAACAACAGCTCTCTTTCACAAGTCCTAGTCTGTGTTTTGCAGTATTTCCAAGGCTTCTGTGCAAACTGAGCATTTGGAAGCCAGAATGTACATTTTTGACAAAACCTTTAAACGTCCTTGTCTTGCAGCCTTCAAACTCATCCCTCCTTCACCTCTGAGCTAAAGAGCTCAGCTGTGACACTGTTCTGCACTGCTTCTCTTCACTTAAATATCTATCCTCAGGTCAGGTTTACTACATCAGCTGATTCAGGATGTCTGTAATACTTTGCAACCCCTCCTTTTGTCGGATGCCACGTGCACTTTGATGAAACTTTACGGCCAGTTTGGTGCAATTTGAAAACAATGAACAACGCATGAGGAATGAGAATTATCCTCATCGACGCACGTGTCACCGAGACACTTCAGCGCTAAGAGCTTACCTAAAAGTGTTACTGACTTTAATCTCTCGGGGATGTTTGCTCAATAAAAAAAAATAAAAAAACAAGGGTATTCAAATGCACACATGAAGAATGAAAGCAATTCTTGTACTTAAGTACTTTGGCGCTTGATAAAATCTCAACAATTTGTTGTTGTGCTTATATTAGTTTTGTCATTTGGGCGATTTCTTTACTGTACTGTACTTGTTTTCATGCACTTGATCTTGTGCGCCCTGTCAAGACAAAAGTTGAGTTTGTTCATGATTTTGGTTGATAAAGTGAATGTAAAACACGTTTTAACATATAATTCAGTTGCATCTGATTTTTAAGTAAACGTGGCATCAAATCACGGATAAGAAAACTGCAATCAGCCAATCACGTTCTTGCAAATTCATACTGCCTGTGCACGGCGACAGCTGAGAACAGCGTTCATCGTACCGTTTTCAGTCGAGCTCTTCCTTCCCCAGTCACGTCAGCCGACTCAGGTGCTCCACGTTCCCATTTCAAGCGGGCTTTTCAACCCGTGAACGCACTTCCTCGCTCAGTCTGGCGGTCCTTGCTGCCATCAGGAGTAAAATGTCATTCCAAGCTTTCTGCTTTGTACACGTTTTGCAGTCATTTCGTTGGGAAACGTTTGGTAGCTTATTTCTCTGCGCTGAATCATAGCAAAGATGCTCGCTTAGCAGAGGCCTCAGTAGAACGAACAGTGCTGTTACTTCATCGCTACCTGGAATGTAGAGCTTCATAACTAACGTGGCATCACTGTATTGCATGTTGTTTTGTGGTGGCCACAGTTTTAAGGAGAAAAAACAGCAACATAAGGATTTGTTGTGTAAAATCTTAAGAACACGAAAGAAATAATCTGTGCCTTCTTTGCCCTCGTGTACAAAGTACATGAAGGGGCGCGGCTTTCTGTCTCCATCATACTCACACTCAGAAGAGAAGTCTTTCATAGAAAAACATGAAAATGCTTCTATTTTATCTTTTGCAGAACCTTTAATTGAACCCTTTCGAAATGTTCTAAAGATTGACTCTCTTACAGCTGCTGTACAACGTTGATATTTTCAGAAAGTGTTACTGTATGTTCAGCATCTCATGTACCCGTGGACATAAACACACTCCTCACACAGTACCGTATCACCCTTCAGATGTGGAAGCCGGAGGCATTGCAGGAAACTTTGCAGGCATGTGTCCTTTCATAAGCATGTTACATAGATCAGTACGGCTTCCACACAACTACCTCTGAGGCCACTAGGGGGCGCTAGTTTAGAAAACTGATAAGGAGAAACGGTTAACGACTGAATACTATGCATGAACCAATGTGCACGCTCTCTTATCTCTTTGTGACCTTCTACCATCCATCCATCTTTCACTGACTTGCTGCCGTTGGACATTCCACCTTCATTGCTCTGTAGCTGCTTTCTTACTGTAGGACCTGCAGTGTAGGTTGTTGGAACTGCTGTTCAAACGAAGCACGAATCGATGAAGCAATAAGCAAAAAAGCTACACTAAGTCTTCCAAGGCCAATTGAAGAAGCAATTGGCTGAATAAAATGTGCCGCTGGTTGTTTTTTTTTTAATCTAATCTATATTTGATCTTTTAAAAAGGTACAAAAAATGTGTTTCTGCTGAGGATGAAGTTAGATCACTAACTTATTAATTTATTTGTTTCAATAAAGCTCTTTGGACTGTACACTGCTTTTAGAGCCTTTGTTTATTTTCAGTATTATCTCACATTTAAATGGTTTTCTCTCCACACAATAGCAGACTTCTGTTTGAGGTGTTGCTTACATTTTGTGAAACTTTATAGTCGCAGCGGGGTGACTTACTGCTCCAGGTTTGAGCTTCATCAAACAGAATGTTTTCATTTCATCATCACAGTGTGACGCTTCCCACACCGTAGAAGTGGAAGAACAAGGTCACGTGTCGTTTCAAAGGGTTCACGATCAAATAGGCAAATGTCTGATCCTCCTCTCGAATCCCAGGGAAACATCGTCCAGACTCGTCCTACAGGCGATAAAACAACACAGAGGGTTCGAGAAACATGTTTGGAAATAGTTCCTGCGTGACAAAACCTGTTTCTGTAAAGTTGGGAAACTTTATCAAATGTAATTAAGAGCTAAAATGAAACCTTTTCTCATTTAAATCTTAAAAAAATTAAATGGACATTGTTGAAACAAGTATCTGAAATCAAATGCAATGCCAGCTAAACTGGTCTGTAAGGCTTAGTTAGACAGGAGGAGGCTCAATCATCCAGGTGAATAAATTACAAAAAAGTTCAATCATGTCATCTGGACAGTTTCTTTTTGGTAAGAACTGTTTTGTCCTTCATCCAAAGGACTTCATCAGTCTGAGGCCTGCCAACAGGATCTGTCGTATTAAGTAGAAAGAAACTGTCCAGATAACATGATGTAACTGTTTTGTGATTTATTTACCTGCATGATTGCGCCTATTACCTTTTTTTTATTTTTATTGTTTAACCATTTTGGCCAGGTTGTCATCGGACTGGTTTGGCGAGTAAGCGGCCATTTTGCCTAACATTTGATTGTTATGTACTGATGATGTATTGTTTCAGACTGATGGTCCTCCATTTTGCATGTGTAAACACGTCAACAAGGCTCTACTTAATACGACAGATCCTGTTGGCCGGCCTCAGACTGATGAAGGACGAAACGTTTATTACAAAAAACAAACTGTCCAGATTACATGATTGAACTTTTTTGTGATCTTAGACAGGAATAACAAACTAGTAGAGGACAAAAGAACACACTTTTAATGTGGAACATCTGGTTAATATAACATGGCAAAATGGAGTATTTTTCTGAATACTGTAGTATGAACCCGTTTTCCTTCAGAATGAAAAGCAGGTATCATCCAGATTGTTGTGGGCAAATAGTACAAACAATAAGTGCTTATGATATGGGGTTGATATGGCACATACCATATTTTTCAGCCTATAAGTTGTGTTTTTTTTTTTCCATTCATTCATTCAACCTTTATTTAGTCAGGTAAATCTTTTGAACCTCATGGGCTCATTTACGAAAGCGACCTGCTAAAACTAAAGAACAATGAACAGCAATGATAGAATTTCCTTAAACAATAAACAAACAAACAATA
>JBBPBX010010477.1:42132-57804 GCA_038048925.1 Garcialebias charrua
GAATCGGGTTTTGAAAATGCAACTGATTTGACCATCAAAGTGCATTTATTAAGCAAAAGTTAGACCGAGACACACATTTATTATAATTTCGAGCAAACAAATAATTGTTTTTAAGTGTTAATCTTGTTAAATTCTTGTTAACACTAGGAATACCAAACATATGTACTTGTACATATTTTACATATAGCTCCCATGGGAGACTGTAAAATGACAGATTGAGGAATTTGCATTCAATTAGGTTTGTGTGACCCCCTGGGGCTGAAATCTTTTGTGTGCTCAAAACATCCCCCAGTAGCCAAAACAAAACATCTCCCCCATATTCCAACAACAACATTCTTTCTGCAGGTTGAAAGTGCAGCTTTTTACAACACAGACCAAACTTTTGGAGATGTTGATGACTCTTTGCAAATGTCAACGCTAGAAACTTCAGTTTATTTTATAGATATACGTTTTATACTTTTTATACTACTATGCAAAAACTCAGGACAGTATTACACTTTTATTATTTCATTTTATGCTTATGTTCATTGGGTGTTTGGTGTTTTAGGGGTGTTTGGTGTTTCAGTGTTGGTGTAAATTTTCATACTTTTATACTATTATGAAAAAACTCAGGACAGTGTTACACTTTTTTACTATTTTACTATTTTATGCTTATGTTTATTAAATGTTTTAGTGTTTAGATGGTTACTGTTGCACCGAGGGACTGAGAGAAACGCAATTTCGGTCCTGTGTATGTCCTGTACATATTGCAGTTCTGACAATAAAGTTGACTTTGACTTTGACTGCCTCTAAGCGAGCAGGTCCCCGGTTCAAATCCTGGTCCGGGGGCCTTTCTGGGTGGAGTTTGCATGTTCTCTCCGTGCATGCGTGGGTTTTCTCCGGGTGCTCCGGTTTCCTCCCACAGTCCAAAAACATGCATGTTAGGCTGATTGTTAACTCTAAATTGACCCTAGGTGTGAGTGAGACAGGTCCCTCTTGTAAATGAGTCCCCGTGGCTCAACGAGTCCAGCCTGTATAAATAAAGGTTGAATGAATGAATGAACAAACTGATATGGAGAGAACACAAATTCTGTAAGAATAAAAATACTAAATCTATTACAGTACTGTACAAAGTCAGAGACCCATTGAATGATAAAGCTCTGTATTTGTTGTATAACACAATCATTTTTCCACACTCAAAAGTATGAATGTTTACATGAAAACTGGAGTGAAACAACTTTATTCAATTTTATTTCACTCAGCATGTAGCTTGCAGATAGGCAGATAGGCAGCCGTGGCATAGTGGTAATGGCACTCGTCCACCGATCGGAAGGTTGGAGGTTCGAATCCCGTTTCCCCACACCATGTGTCGTTGTGTCCCTGGGCAAGACACTTAACCCCGAGTTTCTCCCGGTAGGACTGGATGGCGCCTTGCATGGCAGTCTGCCGCTACCGGTGTATGAATGTGTGTATGAATGGTTGGATGGTTGGTATTGTAAAGCGCTTTGGGGCCCCTCATAGGGGGCTGGAAAGCGCTATATAAATAAGCTCCATTTACCATTTGTCCTTCGTCCAGGAAGGACAAAGATGCCTTCCTGACAAAACCGCCGTTCACATAAAGCGCATGTGTCTCCGCGGAGAAACTTATGAACCGACACGGTCCATAGCAGGGTTTCCAGGCCGAAGGCCTGTAAGTCGATGTCCTCGTAAGTCGGGGACCACCTGTACAATCCCGCCGCCTTCAGATAAAAGTGACCAATGCAATCCCGCCTTGACCGTGGAATAGGTGATATTTAGTATTTTTATTCTTACAGAATTTGTGTTCTCTCCATATCAGTTTGTTCATTCATTCATTCAACCTTTATTTATACAGGCTGGACTCGTTGAGCCACGGGGACTCATTTACAAGAGGGACCTGTCTCACTCACACCTAGGGTCAATTTAGAGTTAACAATCAGCCTAACATGCATGTTTTTGGACTGTGGGAGGAAACCGGAGCACCCGGAGAAAACCCACGCATGCACGGAGAGAACATGCAAACTCCACCCAGAAAGGCCCCCGGACCAGGATTTGAACCGGGGACCTGCTCGCTTAGAGGCAGTCAAAGTCAACTTTATTGTCAGAACTGCAATATGTACAGGACATACACAGGACCGAAATTGCGTTTCTCTCAGTCCCTCGGTGCAACAGTAACCATCTAAACACTAAACACTAAAACATTTAATAAACATAAGCATAAAATAGTAAAATAGTAAAAAAGTGTAACACTGTCCTGAGTTTTTTCATAATAGTATAAAAGTATGAAAATTTACACCAACACTGAAACACCAAACACCCCTAAAACACCAAACACCCAATGAACATAAGCATAAAATGAAATAATAAAAGTGTAATACTGTCCTGAGTTTTTGCATAGTAGTATAAAAAGTATAAAACGTATACAGTATCTATAAAATAAACTGAAGTTTCTAGCGTTGACATTTGCAAAGAGTCATCAACATCTCCAAAAGTTTGGTCTGTGTTGTAAAAAGCTGCACTTTCAACCTGCAGAAAGAATGTTGTTGTTGGAATATGGGGGAGATGTTTTGTTTTGGCTACTGGGGGATGTTTTGAGCACACAAAAGACTTCAGCCCCAGGGGGTCACACAAACCTAATTGAATGCAAATCCCTCAATCTGTAATTTGACAGGCTCTGGTAAGTGTAGTACTCATCTGAATATTCTGGTATTCCTAGTGTTAAAGTCCTCCCGTGCACGCTACTGCGGCCGCCATTTGGTAGCCTATCGATTTCTGACACAACACCGGCCCACATGTCCAGGTTGTCAGCGGTGACATGCAACAAATGTGACGTGTCAGCGGTGACACATAATAGATGCAACGTATATGGCGAAGTGACATATTTATGGATTTTTCCTTTTTTTTTTACATATTTGGACTGATGCGACTTATAGGGTGGTGCGACATCTGTGGCAGAAAATGCATACTGTATAAGATATAGCACGCAACTATTTGGGCAACGTATGAAGCTAACATGATCTTCATTCTGGTTTTGCTTATTGCAACACGTCCTGTTGGTAAACTGGCCTGCTTCTAGTTCACACCTCTCACTTACTGAAATTATGGAAAAAGCTGAAACATCGAAAACACTAAAATGCCAAGCACCGATTGGAAACAATCTTCTTTTCAAGACCTCAATGGTCCACCAGTAGTTGAAACATGTTCCCCAAACTCTATTTTAATAATCATCAGTTTTGAACGAGTCCCTACTTTTCAGTTGCACTGAATGCCAACAAAGACAAGCAGTATACATGTTTTTTTTTTCACTATTAATGCAGTTTAGAATTTTGACACTTTTCCAACATTTTGTGAATTTAAGTTTTAAGAAGAGTTGAAGATTGATATAAATAATACTTTTGCACTTTGTTTTTGTTATATTTTATATCAGCAGGTTAATTTAGATATGGATGCCAATAAATATCCATCCATTCATACCTGCTCCTTCCTTTCTGGGTGGTGGAGATCAGTGTTCGTTTATCTGCTATGTTACTGTAAATGTTTGTTCTCAACTGAAAAGTGTTTTAGCTTCAGTGATGCTCAAGGAAAGTTATTTTTTTTGGTGGATTTCATGAACTATATTGTCCATGTCGTGTAGGTGAGGCTGTGAAGTGGTCACTTACATGGGCACACACTTTGAGCACAGTGGAAACAACACTTATCTTCTTTGTATCTGCATCCTTCTGCACACTGTAAAAGATTTTCTGACTAATTAGTGCACATACTGGATATATGAACATATTTCTGTTTAAAATAGATTATCATGCATGTATGCCTGCAAAGTGCTTACCTAATCAGGTCTTTGTATATTTTTTTTGTGGTGCTGATGTAGGGATCAATGGTGTCCTCGTACTGACAGAGCTCTCCTCCAAGGCACAGGTGCTTGAAGAGGCGAAACAGAAACTCTTCTCGTCCCTCTTTCCCGACTGCATAGTAGTGCTCAGAATCCTCGTCCTGTAACATCTGGAAGAAGCAAAATTAAATAAATAATTGAATTGACTCTGCATCAAAGCAGATTGATAAATGAAAAGAAGAGAGGTTCACCTGTCTGAGTTCATCATAGTCTGGGTTAAAATCATGAGGGCATTTAACAACATGCCCAGAAGGCCTCAGGATGCCGCAGGAGTAGAGGGGATCGAACAGCTCCATGGAGACCTGAGTGCACGGCACGAGCTCCACACTGACAGATAACACCGGTTTGTCTAAAACACACACACGTAACACAAAAAAACAGCTCATCAGATCTTTATCCTGGTGGTGAGAAAAGGCTGTCTTGGAGACACACCAAGAGGTATCCAGATTTTAGTCTCCGTGTTCCTCAGACTGGAAATCACTGCAGGGTCCCTGAAGAAACACTGGAGGGAGAAAGCAAACTGGCATCAGGGATATTCAGACACATGAAAACAGTTTTAGCTTGATCTTTAAATGCACAAGCAGACTGAGTTAGTCTTACCAGAGCAAACTTTTCACAGTTGTAGGGGTAGAAGTTGTTGTCAAAGCTGTAAGACTGAGCTGAGACCCTGCCCAGCATGGACCTGAATAAAAACACAAACCTGTTAGAGACCTGTCAGCTCATGAGCTTGCTTTCAAGTTTCATTCATTCATTCATTCATTCATTCATTCATTCATTCATTCATTCATTCATTCAACCTTTATTTAACCAGGTTAGTCGCGAGGACTCATTTACCAGAGGGACCTGGATTTTAAAGATGACGTCACTAGATAACAACATTCACAAACGATTCATACTTTTTTTTTTTTTACAAAATGAAAACAAAATGATAATTTGTTTGACATAAGTTTGAATTTGTTTGAATATGTTTGTCTTTCACATCACCATTTCATTAAAAGCGCCAGGGTGTCTCCATCCTGCTGGAAGGAGAACTTCTTCGTTGGTAAAGGACTAAAAGAAAACGTCTTCTCAAACGCACTTTGCTCTCCTGCCATGATGTTTATTTATACTTTCTCAAAAGTTTGTTTGTTAGATAGATTTATCTGCTGAGACGTCGTACGAAAAGGTTGTTTATTAGCTCAAAACTTAGCCAACTGTAGCGGGACTTCGTTGCCATGGCAAAAGACGCTGATGACGTACGAGTTTGAACGACAAAAACTTTATTGAACCGAATTTACAAACACAGCAGCGACACAGTAGTCCAAAACCATACGTATATTTATTTATTTATTTATTTATTTATTTATTTATTTATTATGTATGTAAGTGTCAGTTTTTATCATTTTCTTAAAAATGTTTATTTAAACTCGTGGTGAAATAGCCGTATTTTACTGAACGTTTCAAATAAACCAAACAGTACGACTTTATGACCAGTAGAGGGAGACATTACTCTGTTTTAGAAAAGGCTGTGTTTAATTTTTATTTATTTATCTGTGAACAAGATGTTCTAGTGATGAACCACAGAAGCAATTTACAGCTGAATGCAGACGGTTAATAATTAAGTTTAGATACACCGTGTCTCCAGATAATATTGATCAATGTGGTTGTAAAAATACTTAACCTGAAGTTATGCTGTAATATCTGTCTTCTTAACAAACCTTGTGTGTGTTTTGTATGTACTGTATTAGTAAAATGATTTTAGAACAATGTGTGTTGACAATATGTGCATTAATTTTTAAGACTCAGCTGCAATCAAATCAAAGAGCCACATTCTTGTAATTGTTTCATTTGACAGGAGCGGCTGAGACTAAAGCAAATGACATTTATCATTTTTACATTTTTAGAAAAGGTATTTTAATATCACATCCAACATGTTTGTCCCCTGAAGCTTCTTGCTGGCCTTGAATTCCTTCTGGGAAGTCCATTTATTTAACCCTGTGTACATACTCGTGTCGTTTCTTTCATTCCCAGAATTCTTGGACAAGGATGTGAGATCCGTCTGATGCACATTCCTGTTCAGGACGCCAAGACCTCGAGGTTACAAAGGAAGGGGATCAAAGGTTATCTAGACAGGGACACCCTGGAGACACATTTATAAAGAAAAATGTCATTCAAAACATTTCATGGTTGAATTCAGTAGCGTCAGTTTCATGAAGGTACATATATATTGTTTTTACGTTAAATAAGCACCAAATTATCTTAGAGCATTTTCCAGTGCTTCATTCTGAACTATGCTGTTTATACAGTGACGACACAGATGAGAACATCTTTTTAGAGTTAACCGGTGAATTTGTTGAAGTCAGGTAATGTCAGCTGGTGAGTAATGAGAAGCTGGAGACAGACAAGAAGTCATTACGGGGCAGAACTGGTCAGAAGCAATAAATCAAGGCCTGTTTTCTTGACCTTTAGCTTCGTCACAATGTGACTTAAAACTAGTCCAGTCCATTCAAACAAAACTGTCACAACTTGTACAATGATTTCATGCTGATAACAGTGCACAACTCAAATGTACATCTTTAAAATACCGACAACAGAAAGAGTGGTGTTGAATTACATTCACACAGCAATGAAAACAAATAGGATTATGATTTTTTATTTATTTTTTGAAGGAAGCAATCATTGCACATGGAGGTTTAAAATCCCTATTACCTGATGGGAAAGTATAGTTTGGAAAGTCTCATCCAGGATGTGACATGTTGTAGCTGACTCACACCAATTAAAAATAGAGATATTTGTTTTCAGTTTCTCCTGATTGCTTCATGGCAGTTACACATAATTCATCATCGCCAGAACCATCAGGATGAAAAAACGTTGCGAGGCAGGGCAGGTGAGAACCGTCGGGGCCTGACTGTGAGCTGTGATCATATCTTTCCATGTTGACTTTACAGATTTAATGGCAGATGTGGAACGCTTCCCAAATTCTTTGCAGTGTTTCATATGATTGCACCATTGGGACACTGGTGTCTAGTTCAGAGTCTTTACTGGCCCATTTCTAAACATTTTGCACAAAAATAACGGAACGAGCCAAATCAAGCTTAAAATGTTTCCAACAGTTGGCGTTCACTAAACCCCCTCAAGCTTTAAAAGCTAAAAAAACTACAGATCTGATGACCAGGACTGTAAACACAAGAGTTTTTTGTTAATGCAATTATAAACTCACTTATGATTTTGTAAGTTTTATTTTGAACTTTAAAATTGCACGTTTGTTTGGTAGGTTTATTTTCTGCTGCCAAAAGGTGAAGGATGACATTATTGCCTGCTGAAATACCCCATGAACCACTGGATGAATTTTTATTGAAATTTACAGAATGTAATCTTTGTGTGCATCTCTACAACCTAACATGAGAGGATGTGTGTGCGTTTTGTGATCCTTGTGTCATCTGTCCTGCCCTCCTCAGTGTTTCTCCTCAGGTGATCAGCTCCTGCCTCTGCCACCTGTCGTCCTTCAGGTGTTTGTGTTTATCCTCTCATTAGTTTATTAATTCTGTGTTTCTTTAGTTTATTAATTCTGTGTTTCTTTATTGTTCCCTTGTCCGTGGACAGCATCATGCTCCTGTCTCCCTCTGTGTCTTCCCTTCATTCATTTAAGTTTGCTGCAACGTTAGCCTTTTTTTGTTTATATTAATACACTTCTTTTAAAAACCATAGTCTTGAGTTCCCGAGTCCTGTCTGCAGCCTGGGTCCAACCACACAACAGAACATGACATAACGTTTGGAGTCAACCTGACTTTAGATTGCCGCCACAACCATCTGACCTTAAAAACACATTTTTTTTACCATAATTCTGCAACTTTTACAGACAATGACGTTTTTTTTTCATGTGGTAGTACCTGAAATTAAGCTTTAACATATATTCTGAGTGCTAACATGAGATCTTTGTTCAAATTGTTGTCATTAATTATTTGAAATCAATTCTGTGTGTTGATTAGCAAAATATCTCATCAACCATCAAACTAGTTCCTAGACCAGGGGTCTGCAACCTGGGGCTCTGGGGACACATGTGGCTCTTTAGTCTCTCCGCTGCGGCTCTGTCGAGCCTTGACCAAAACTAACATAAAAATTAATTTTTTAGGATGTTCTACCCACAACACAAAATGACTAGTTTAGTTTTAACAGTTTTCCTGTAATTTCCTTTGCAAATATGTAGACACTTGTACTAATGCACAGAGTAAATTATACTCACTTTAACTTTATGCTTTATTTCTTCAAAGATACCCAGTTACTCCACAATAAAAAATAAAAAAATTGCATAAGCCTGCACATTTCATTATTTTTAGATTTAAAAAAATTGGCAAAATAATATTTTTTTAATTTTATTTTTATCTCTACAAGAATTCAGTTTTCTACTTGCGACCTGGATATGGGCACCAGTGGCCACATGTAACCTGAAAAGGAAGAAATGGGTAAAGACGATGGGTGGGTGGAAGGGAACCCAGTCTTCTCTTTTGTCTTAAAATGTAAAAATATCAATAATTGTTAACAATCATCTGACGTTTTTAGTTTTATAATTTCACACATACTGACCAGAAAAGCCCCCTCTAACAAACTTAAAGTGGCCCATGGGCCACCAGTTGATAATGACAGTTTTAGCAGGTTTTGCAGCTCTGGACACGTTTAATTTAGCGAACGAAAGGGCCAAAATGGCTCTTTTTGTCGTAAAGGCTGCAGACCACTGCACTAGACCTTTGGAGCCAGCCTAGTTTAAGATGACCACCACAGCTACTTCACCTTAGCAAACATAAAACTGACCACAACCCAGTCAGTTTTATGGTCAAGTTTTTATTTATTGTCGTTCTCATCGCGTGTGGTACATGTGGTAGAACAAAATTATGTACACAGGGTCCCAGTTACATCCAACAAAAGTATAAATTATAAAAGAAAAACTAATAATATCTAATGAACTGAATACACCAATACGCTGAACAACAGCAGCACGTTTATAGATATTGAGTGAATATTTGACATGCTAGCAGCTGAAAGTCATCCACAACAACTAGTGTAACATTTCACAATAGCAGCTCCAGCTCCATCCCTTCTCAGGCGATACACATCCCTTCAAGGAATGCTGGGCCTGTATAATTATCTCTGCGACTCCAAGCAGAATGGGAAACAACAGGCAGGATGTTTATGCACCTGAGATATGCTCACCTGCAGGATGGCTGCCCTGAGGGCGAGGAGCATATTTTCCACAACAGTGTCATGGATATCATTAGAGACAGACAACAGCAGAGGGAACTTTCAAGGTCTCACGCTCGTTGGATAACAGTTATCTGCGGAGTGGAGGAAAGGTGTGGGAGGAAAAGAGCTTTGCCTCAGTTTGTACAACAGATCTGGACTCAGAAGAGTTTTCAGTGGACAAAAAAAAAGATACTTCAAGAATTATGATGATGTCTACTTTCATAGTTTCTTTGCCAAACGATGACAGGTCAGGTATATGAGCACACAGATGAGAGAAGAGCTCTGCTGTTGCAAAATAACAGCCCAGGGAGAAAGCTGTGCCTTGACTCGAGAAATGAAGGAAAAATCCTCCAGGAATTTTTTTTATTATGAGTGAATCAGGATCTAAATGTTTTCCCGATTATATCACAGAGAGAAGGAATTCCTTGTTGCATGACGTTCTGTACGTGAACATTTTAATAAATAAATAAAAAAGCCAACCTCTGACATTTTGCTTTCCTCACACTTCAGATGAAAATGATGGCCCTGTTAAGTTTTTATAACCTGAAACAAAATAAATATTGACAATAAATCAGTCATATATTTCATGTGTCACAACCAAAGTGAATCATGAGCAGAATTTTAAATTTTTTACATTTCTCCTGTGTAACATGATATCCTCTTTGAAATAAGTAACACTTTAAACTGAAGTCCATAGTCTGTAACATTAAAAAAAAAGTGCCAATCATAAAACTAATCAGAAAAATGTTTGTCTTATCAATGAGGAATGAGACGGAGAGAATAGGCATTTGTTTCTCTGTGGGCTTCACCACATTTGAAGAGTTCCTGAAAGCTTTGTCAATTTTTTAAAATAATGTTTAGGCAAATCAAATGTTTAGGCAAATCAAGTAGTTTTTCTACAACACTTTTGTTTTTGTGACTCATTGACAGATGAGAAAAACTAAACTAAACGTATAAATCAAGTAAAAAAAAAACTAAATACAAAATCTGCATGCCTGCATAAATTCAAGTCAGATGTTTCTTTCCTAACCTATACCAAAGACTTTTGTTTGACATTTAAAGGGTGTTTTATTCAGCCTTTTACAGCCTCCCCACCATCAGGCATTTACACCTTTAGATGGAGGAAGAGAGCCACCTGCATCATGAAGGACCCCACTCACCCAGCACACACACTTTTTGCCCCACTCCCCTCAGGACGGAGGTTGAGGAGCATTAAATGTAGAACCACTAGACTGAGGAACAGCTTCTACCCTGAGGCTGTTAGACTAATACATCTCTAACCAGGATTATCACTGGGGGGGACAGACACTGTAAGGCCACTTTGATTGTGCTGATTATTTCATGCTGCTGTATTCATTCATACTCATCTGCTCACACAGACTCATGTTCGTGCTGCTGTTGTTCGGTGTAGTGTTTTGCACTATTGGTATTTAGTGTATTACATCTTAGATCCTTATTTACTCTTTTAAACTTTATATTTTTGCTGTTGTTGGGTGGGACCCTGTGTACACACTTTCGTTCCACCTCATGTACCACATGTGATGCAAATGACAATAAAACCCATTGAACTTGAGCATGTTCTTTGAGTTTTAAATCTCTGCATGTGTTTACGGTAAACTTGTGAGCTGCAGGGAATTCACTCTGCAAACCAACCAGGAGCAGCAGATAACGGCAACCTTGTCAGGAGAACATTGTCTTTTTGTTTTCTGTTTAATGATTCCTCCTCTACGCTGTAGGACGGTGAAGCTGAGAAATTCTGGGAATCCTTGAGGATCCTCTCTGGGACACATTGAAAGTAAGATATGAGGAGGGATATAAAAAAAAACAACAACCACATGCATAGTCTAATTTAAGATATCCAAAGCACACAGTGCTTTTTAAAACTTGTACCATAAAATTCAAAATTAGATTATAGAAGAAGCTGTCACCATGTTCTCATGTTCGTTTCTCCGGGTGCTCTGGTTTCCTCCCACATACCAAAAACACGCATGTTAGACTGATTGGTGACTCTAAATTGTCTCTAGGTGTGAGTGAGAGACTGAATGGTTGTTTGTCTCATTTGTCTCTATGTCTCTGTGATGGACTGGAGACCTGTCCAGGGTGTCCCTCTCTCACAGTGACTGCTGGAAATGGGCACCAGTGACCCCCGCAACATGGAAAAGAAGAAGTCTCCAAAATGAAAAAAAAATTCCCAAGTTCAAATATATATATTTTTTTAATCAAATGCAGATTAATACAAGGTCAATAGAACAATTAAATGCTCAGGATGAGAATAACCAATTTGACTCACTAAAACAACAAAGGACAAACAAAAATATATATAAATAAATAAATTATATATAAATTATAGAAAGGAAAATAAATTAGATTAAAACATTTCTGCATTTCTACTTGCTTACTTATCAGTCAGAAATGCAAATAGGCATTAGATAAAGGGCGTTCAATTATTTAAAACTTACCAGCAGCCAGCCTGCTTGAGTCACTGACCGCACAGCTCATTTTCCAGACAATTTTTAAAAAATAAATAAATAAACGGCCGGAAACACGCGATCGGTAGGTAGAGCTCATGTTGGACGTGTTCAGGGCAGTGAAAACTGCGCCCAGCATCTTCCCATTGTTTTGTAACATTGCGGAATAACTGCGCATGCGCCATTTATAACGAGAGTCTATGGATAAGATCCATGCGCCCCAAAACAGGAAATACGTCACCAATCAGAAAACGTTTTTTGAAACAAACAATATAACTCATCATTACTCATAAAATATTTATCCTACACAACTAAAAACATATATATGCATATATTTCGAAATATTTTTTTATTATATTATTTTATTTTAATTATTTTATATTTTTAAATCTTCAATGTAAAATGGTCCAGAAGTTCCAGTGGGGCGGCACCCTAGCAATGGTCCCTCTAAGCTGCGCACATTGTCAACGCATAATAAAATCTTTGCGCGCATCCAAATTAAACTGAATGTGGCAGTATGTCCTATACGCTTTGAACGCACCACGCAAATGCGGGATTTGATTGGGTCTGGTCAGCCCGCCGGTCCGCCTCAACTTAAAATGATTGATGGACAGCGATTACATCCAATCACATTGAAGCTCACATTGTTTTGACCAATTACTAATAGGATGGCAGGTCTTGAAAAGCAAGCAAGTGTGTATGCAGCTTCACAGTCAGATCATGCAGAACACAGAGTTTGTCACACCGGGACAAAATATAGTTTTACTTTAGAAACAAGTGGCACGACTTCCGGCTGAATGGCGGTGGGATAAGTTGTGTTCAGGTGCGCTCCTGCGGAACTGGCCTGTTTTCCAACTAATGCCTGGCACTTTCTTCCGATTTTGACCGCAAACAATAGACAACTTACACATTCAACGCATATCTCCTGTTCGATCGCCAAAATGCCACCAAAGTCTGCTAAAGGAGCTAAAGGAGTAAGTTCGATCGAAGCTCACCTGTGGCCTGCTACTCGTGGCGGAACCTCGAGCTGTCCTGGGTCACCTCCTCCGTCTGATGCAGCAGCTACCGCTACAGTTTGTGACGTCGGCAGCCTCAAACAGGAGCTGCTGGTGGCTCTCCGAGAGGACTTTACTGCTATAATTAAAGCAGAATTCCAAGCCGCTCTGGGTGAAAGTCTCTCGTCGATCAACGCCGAGCTGTCCGCCTTCAAAAAGGAGCTATCATCGGGGCTAGCTGCAGTGCAGGAGAACTTCACGGGGCTAAAGCTAACGGTAGCAGAGGTGGAGAAGTCAGTCTCTACCTGCACAGATGACATCGTTAGCCTCCAGAAAAAAGTCGAGACCCTCACGAAGACGGTGGCACAGCTGGAGGATAAATGTGACGATTTGGAATCCCGGTCCCGACGTCAGAATATCCGGATTATCGGTGTCCCGGAGGATGACCCTTCATCGGCTACAACGGCTGCGGTCTCCCGGATGCTAAAGGAGGCCTTCGGCTTCGAGGAGGACCCGCTGCTGGATCATGCTCACCGCATCCCAGTACCCAAACCGAAAGCAGGCGAGCGGCCCCGTCCAATTGTGGCTAAGCTACACTACCACACGGACTGTGTGAAAATCCTGGCGAAGGCGAAGGAGCAGCAGCAGATCAAAGTGAACGGTACAAATATCTTTGTGTTCCCCGACTACACTGCCAGAACGGCTCGCGCGCGGGCCGCCTTCACTGAGTGTCGCCGCAAACTTCGCAACGTCCAGGGTGTTCGGTTCGGCCTGCTCCACCCGGCCCGGCTGAAGATCACGCATGAGGGAACCACACGAGTGTTCACGTCCCCTGAAGAGGCGAGTGTGTACATCGAGTCGATTGCAAAATGAGAAATATAATTAGTGTACTTTGTTTTACACTCAGGGAATGTCAGTATTATTAGTCATTATTATTATTATTATTATTCACGTTTAAAAACATAATCAGAGTGCTCTGTTTACACTCACGGATTTAATGGGTAGCAATAATAATCAGTGTGCCTTTTCTTTCATGCTCAGGGAACATTATTATTATTAGTTATTATTATTATTATTATTATTATTCATGTTTAAAAATATAATCAGAGTGCTCTGCTTACACTCACGGATTTAATGGGTAGAAATAATAATCAGTGTGCTTTTTTTTTTTTTTTTTTTCTCATACTCAGGGAACGTCAGTATTATTAGTAACTATTATTATTATTATTATTATTATTCATGTTTTAAAAATATAATCAGAGTGCTCTGTTTACACTCACGGATTTAATGGGTAGAAATAATAATCAGTGTGCTTTTTCTTTCATACCCAGAGAACGTTAGTATTATTAGTTATTAGTTAGTCATTCGTGTTTAAAAACATAATTAGAGTGCTTTGTTTACATTCACGGATTTAATGTTTAGAAATATAATTAGCCAGCTTTTTTTTCTTTCTTCTTTTATTTTTATTTTTTTTCATAGTCGGGGAACGTTAGTATTATTAGTTATTATTACTATTCATGCTTAGAAATATAATTAGGGTGTTTTGTTTGCATCCACGGATTTAATGTTTATAATTATAATTACTGTGTATTGTTTGCATTCACGGTTTTAATGTTTAGAATTATAATCAGTGTGTTTTATTTACATTTAGGGATTTAATGTTTTGGATTATATGGTGGGCTTTGGTTCGCATTTGGGGAATGTTATTACTATTAGTTATTATTATTAACAATCACTGCTTTTTTAGTTGTTGTTTTTTTTTGTTGTTTGTTTTTTAAAGAGTTCTTGCTCTTCCAGATTAGTGCCTATTACATATTTTAAATTTTCTTTTCATTTAGCTAGTTCTGTGGGAGTCACCTGGTACAGGTTGTGATGTGGTGCCATTTGACCGTAAGGACAAGTTTTCTAGTGACTCCTGTTGGAGTCTGCACAGTCCCTTCATCTGGGGAAGGGGGGGGGTTCTTTTTTTTTTTTTTTTTTTTCTCCTGGGGTGGGGGCGGGGATTGGGAAGGATGGCAATATTTTACAACCCTTATTATGAACAACAGGTCACATGGCTGTTGATTTGAAAGCTTCCTCGACATCATCTGCTGTCAGATTCCTAAGCTGGAATGTTAAAGGTCTTAACAATCCGGTGAAACGGTCTAAAATATATTCTCATATGAAACGCCTGAATCCAGACGTAATATTCCTACAGGAAACACATTTGCAAAATTCAAATCAGGTCAGGCTTAAATATCCATGGATTGGGGAGATTTACCACTCGAGCTTCAACTCAAAAGCCAGAGGAGTTGCCATACTATTTAATAAGAATATTCATTTTACAGCATCAAAAATAATGAAGGATACAAATGGCAGATTTCTTATAATCGCGGGCTCTCTGTTCCATACTCCCGTTTTATTAGTGAACATTTATGCACCAAACTTTGATAACCCAGACTTTATAAACAATTTAGTAAGCACACTTCCATATCTTGACACTCATCTGTTAATTTTAGCTGGGGACCTGAATTGTGTTATGAACACATCATTAGATCGCTCTTCGTCTCGGCCCTGCACACAGTCTAATATGTCTAAATCTATTTTGGATTTTATGTCCCAAAATGGATATGTAGATCCATGGAGGGCACAGAATCCACTAACAAGGACCTATTCTTTTTACTCGCAGGTGCACCAATCCTATTCCCGTATAGATTATTTTTTTGTTGACAGCTCTTTAATGCAGAGAGTCACTTCTTCTGAATACTATCCGATTGTTATCTCAGACCATTCTCCTCTAAGCATTGATATAAACTTTATAAATAAACCCCGTTCTAGTCCTCGTTGGAGATTTAATAGTCTCCTGTTATCAGATGAGCCATTTAATAAATTCATCTTATCAGCAATTGACGATTTCCTAATGTTCAATAAGAGCGATACAATTTCTCCCTCACTATTATGGGAAACATTAAAAGCCTATATTCGTGGTCAGATTATTTCTTTTTCAGCTAATGTCAATAAAAATCTACGCACTAAGATATCAGAAATATCAACAAAAATTCAGAATATTGACAGGCAAAATGCCGTTAATCCGTCACACGATTTGCTGAAACAGCGACAGGATCTT